>WNWK01043558.1:0-15447 GCA_009830355.1 Cherax destructor
TTGTGACTCCTGAAGTCTTACAATTGATACATCGTTTAGCAACAGTCTGTTGCTGTTTGATCAAATCATAACACGGTTCAGAAGAATGAGCATTGGCACACACTGCACACCAGTATGACTTAGCTGGGCATTTCCTGGCAATGTGGCCCCAACGTTGACACTTATAACATCGACGTTGAGGAGGTCTGTACAATGCAATGTTATAGCGCCTGTTGAGGGCAGCACGGGAGTGAATATAGCGTGGCAAAGTCCCCTGGCCAGTCCACTCAGCTAATATCAGATCGTTGGGAAGTCGACGAGGGCTTGCAACTTGCTCTGACACCAGATATTTAGGATTCAAGTGCTTGTTCAGTAATGGCTGAGTGTTTGAGGGGAGAGGACGTGTGTGAGTGAGGTCCTAGGCCTTGTTTCCCAGGACTGCTTATTTCACTCGACTGACAACTCATCATGCAACTCATATCGTTGGATCGCAGCTGCATTGTTGCTGAAACTCTTATGTGTGAGCTGTGACTAGTGATCTACCTAGTTAAACGAAAAGTGTTGGTTTGAAGTGGCACAAGAAGGCCTATCTACACTACCCCTCGCCTGCCTCCTCCCTCTATTTAGAACTCAGCCATTCGCCTCTATTTACCTATGGTCTAGAGGCGGTTTTTGCCTGCCCACATACGTGCCTGAGTGCCCGTCAGTCCTGCTGCCAGCTTTCCACGATTTCCCACCCACCCTTCTTAAGAATGTCTCTTGTGTGCATACGTGCCTGCTACAAGATAATCTCCAAGTGGTTGATACGGGTTTAACTGGCACATTCAAGCAGGCTTGAAAGCAACAAACAAGCCAGGCAGGACAAACTAAGGTAGCCAGCAGGCACAGCTGTCCTGATCCCCAGCACATCTATGTAAACGTTCTTTAGTGTTCCTGCCATATCAGTGTGCTTCCTGCCTGTAAAAGCTAACTTTTACCTAGTGGCTTAGTGTGGGTTGATAAGCCAGATGGATTTAAAGAGTGAGTAATGTAAGGGAGAGGGGATTAGCTGTGTCGCTACCACCATCACCCACATATCTCTCCATGCTTGTACATTTCCACCACCGCTCACAGACCAGGTGAAGAAAGAAGATAGACTGGGCGCCGACGACAAGGCCGCAGGCTCTGTGAGTCGACAGAAAGCGCATATTCTCCCAAAGAAGTCGCCGCCTCCTGTGAAGACGCTGTGTTATGTAGTGGTGCGCGGGTTGCCACGTACACCCCAGGTTAACTACACTAACTTTCCCTCACCTCTACACTAGGATTATTTCTGACCTTCAGCAACAGTGTTTCGCTTTAGACACAGTTAACTGTTATCTGTAAGCCTGTATTAAGACTTTTAATAAAAGGCTCAGAGTTTATTTCAGTGTAGTGACTTCTTACATTTATTAACCCAGTGTAATTCTCCGCTCAGTGTTACTGAACTATCAAATACAGTTACACAATTAAGTTGCTTGTCCTAGTGTTGTGCTGTGTTTCCTAATACATTTTCCCATTCAGACTGAAACTTGACTGTTAAATTCCTAGAACTATTTCAAATTGCACTTTTCATCTGTGCTGTGAGCGTGTAACTCTTGCTATTTTATAACATTAAGTTAATTTTGTTCAGGGATAAGATTATTGCATTTTTACTGTGAACAAGCTTACTCTTGCATGATGTTCAGTTTCATGAACACTTTCTCTCTTGAGTAACTGGGTTACCTTTAAACTGTGGTACGCAAGAGTCAGCCTGTTATTATCTATTTTCCTTGCCATCTCATCTAGTGGGCTTAGCGCCTAGTTAAGATTGCAATAGTAACAATTTGCAATCATTATATCTCTACCTATACATTGTGTAAATTGGCTTTGATTCTTGGTTAAGTGCTGCAGGTTTGAAGTAATTAACGAGTATTGCAGTGTTTGGTAACTCCAGAAGACTGTGGCCCGGTGTATGACCTTGAAAAGCGGCACTGTGCCTCATGCCATTGACACTTATACTGCGTGTGTCTAGTGAAGTGAATGTTTTTCCTGCATCGAGAACATCAAGGCACCAAGCCAGCCCAGGTAATCCATGCAGTGACTTCTTACATTTATTAACCCAGTGTAATACATTCTCCGCTCAGTGTTGCTGAACTATCAATTACGGTTGCACAATTGGGTTGCTTGTCCTAGTGTTGTGCTGTGTTTCCTAATACATTTTTCCATTCAGACTGAAACTTGACTTAAATTCCCAGAACTATTTATACTTCAAATTGTACTATTCATCTGTGCTGTGAGTGTGTAACTTATGCTATTTTTATAACATTAAGTAAATTTTGTTCAGGTATAAAATTATCGCATTTTTACTGTGAACAAGCTTACTCTTGCATGATGTTCAGTTTCATGAACACTTTCTTGAGTAATTCGGTTACCTTTCAACTGTGATGCGCAAGAGTCAGCCTGTTAACATCTATTTTTCTTGCCATCTCATCTAGTGGGTTTAGCGCCTAGCTTAGATTGTAATAGTAACAATTTGCAATCATTATATGTCTACCTATACATTGTGTAAATTGTTCTTGATTATTTGTTAAGTGCTGTAGTTTGGAGTAATTAACGAGTATTGTAGTGTTTGGTAACTCTCCATAAGACTGGCCCAGTTAATGACCTTGAAAAGACCCGCAGGCCACTGACACCCATATTGCCTTTGTCTAGTGAGGTGAATGTCCCTTGACCCTCCTATACACCGCCCATCGCCAGTGTGAAACTGCTGTCAGCTATGAGTACAGTTGATGGTTTTGATGACGTAAATGATGGTGAAGGCAGATTTGAAACATACCTTAGTAAACACTCTCGGAAAAAGGAACAAGGCTTCCAGAGAAAGCTTGCTGCAAGCAATACAGGGGGCGCACACCCTCCCAAAGCTGTCAGGTTAGATTTCCTAACAACACTGATCAAGAGAGTAAGTGTAACTGGTTTTATGAAGCTAGTGTAGACAACCCAGAGAAAACGATCAAGTTTCTCCATGATGAGGATAACTACGTATTTGTGCCTAATGAGTCAACATTTATAGACAAACTTCTCGCTAAAGAATATACCAACATCAAACTCCGAGCTGCCCCACCTAGGGCACCTAAAGTGCTCATTGTCATATACAACGTCAACAAGCACTTGAATCCTAAATATCTGGTGTCAGAGCAAGTTGCAAGCCCTCGTCGACTTCCCAACGATCTGATATTAGCTGAGTGGACTGGCCAGGGGACTTTGCCACGCTATATTCACTCCCGTGCTGCCCTCAACAGGCGCTATAACATTGCATTGTACAGACCTCCTCAACGTCGATGTTATAAGTGTCAACGTTGGGGCCACATTGCCAGGAAATGCCCTGCTAAGTCACACTGGTGTGCAGTGTGTGCCAATGCTCATTCTTCTGAACGGTGTTATGATTTGATCAAACAGCACCAGACTGTAGCTAAGCGATGTATCAATTGTAAGACTTCAGGAGTCACAGCAGCTCATGCTGACTGCAGTGTGAGGGCTGCCCACATCGCAGCCAACCACACCTCACCCTGCACCTCCCATTATGACCCCCCAGGCCTACCAGATACCTGGAGTCTGAATACTGGCTCATGCCTGCCCTCAGACAATGGGGTTGAGCACTTCACCTGGGAAGCACATCAACAGAGCTCCATCACGTCTGCTGTCAATGCCAGTCTAGCTGAGTCAGCTGACAGTCAGCAACCGAGCTCAGCTGACCGGGGCTTCACGTCTCCAGATGTTCCTAGTCTTGCTCGTGTGGTATACAACCTGAAGTCCCACATAGGACTACTGGAGAGACAGCAATTTCTCCTGAAGCAACAACTTGAGCAGCACAAAGAAAGATGTGTAGAGCGTACCAATAGCAAGATTGTCACAAATTCTGAAAGCGAGTGTAAGGCTGATGAACAAGGTGATGGTGGTGTCCTTACTTACGGCAATGACGAACCCAACAGCTGTGTTGATAACTATAGTGAGCATCATGCTGAGGGCAGTGCTGTCTCTGATGTTAGTAATAGTTATGAGTGTCATATAAGTATTGATGCCGAGTGTGATGAGAGCAGTGGTCTCCATAATGTTAGTAATAGTGATGTGTGCCATATAAGCGGTGGTGCCAAGTGTGATGAGGGCAGTGGTTTCCATAATGTTAGTAATAGTGATGAGGGTCATGTAAGTGGTGATGCCGAGTGTGATAAGGTTAACCACATTGACATTAATGTTGAATATAGCACTGCTGATAAATGTAATGAACACAATGTTGATAGTGGTGTTGGTGATGACAGTTATAGTGATGTGTGTAATGGTAGTGGAGGAGGGAATGTGAGTGGTAGTGCCACCTATCATACATTCACACATGAACAGCGTCGTGCTCTGTGCAAACAAAGACTGCCACGAGGCCTCACAACTGGTAGTGCACTCAGAAAACTCATGGACCAGGGTAACACTGCTGACATTGATGAGGTCTGCTCTTTATATGAACAATTTTTTCATTGTACTGAGAAACTAAGTCAGATTCCAGGACTTCTATAATGGATCAGTCCTCGCATAAACTTAATATTTTTAGCTGGAATATTGCATCACTTAGAAAAAGACTTCCTGACCTTCATCATAAAGTAACCACCGAACCCATTGATATTGTGTGTCTACAAGAGTGCAGAGTCCCTGAAAATCCCAGCCCCTAAATTGCCATCATTTGTTGCATATAATCTCAAATCTACTAACTCTTGTGTTCTATATATTAAAAAATCACTTCCCCGTCAACTTCTCACACATAAGAAAACAGAGGGACTGCAATACCATGGTGTTAGGATTTATATTGGGAACTCTACTCTCAACATATTTAATTTGTATGCTCCTGCTGATAAGTTCAATTACTTGGAGCTCCCAACTTGTGCTCAGTCTGAGCCTACTCTTATAATTGGAGATTATAATGCAAGACACAAAAGCATTGGAAGCTCACAGTTTGGTAATCGTAATGGTAACCAACTGCTGTCACTGTTAAATAGTCATGATAATGTGCAAATTATAGGTGACCTTGAACCCACACATATCTATGGAGGCGTCCTTGATCTGTGTCTTGGCTTCAACATTACTTCTGCCAGCTGTGAGTCTATCATTGTATCAGATATATCATCAGACCATTTCCCAAGGCTAACCTCACTAGATATAGGTAATACTATCCTTCCTGGTGGAATATTCAAACGGAAACGTTTTAATGTTCCCCCTGATCAACATGAGGACTTTGTTGCACATGTGACTGACTGGTATAATTCCTATGTGTGTTCCTCTGTTGAGACCTTTAACAATGACCTTGTGAGCAGTATTCAGAACTACTTAGAGTCGCCTCAAAAACCTCCTGGAACTGTTAACCCAACCAACTTCCATAACAATCATACCTCCTATAATAACCATACTTATTACAATGATCTTAAACTTCGAACACTGAAACGTACTGCTCGCAGACTAGGCCTAGCCTATAGAAAACATCGTACCCCTGGAATGCTGAGACTCTTTCAAACTGCCCTGGCTGCTGCCAGAGAGCGTATGACAGAGCTGCGGCAAACTGACTGGGAAAAATTTGTCAATGGTCTCAATGCTCACACCCCACTTAGCCGAGCATGGAGGGACATAAATAGAATTAAGGGTAACAGAACCGGTCAGATTGCACACCCTCATCCCTTACATAGGGCGAATGAGCTAGTCAGTGCTTGGGCTGTTACATCAAGCTATGAAAATCTTCCCAGTACCACACAGGCGAAATTAAATGACAAATATGATGCTAGGGAGAGACTTGTTTGTTTTATGCTCAGCAAGGAAGATGACTGTAACATTCCTTTCACTGACTTTGAACTTGAAGCAGCACTAACTAAGGGCAACTCCACGTCACCTGGTGAGGATGGTATTACCTACAATATACTAAGATTGCTGTGTCGAGTACCAGGCAATCCTTTACTCGAATTATACAACATGAGCTATGTAACTGGGGAGCTCCTTAAATCTTGGACCAACAGCCTCATCATTCCCATTCCTAAGCCCAATCAACAAAATTCATTTCGCCCAATATCTCTTACTAGCTGCTTATGTAAAACATTTGAGAGGATGATTCTTAATCATCTCATGTACAGAATCAAACATTTTTTGTCCCCCCGGTTGCATGGTTTCATGCATGGAAGGAGTGTGCACCATTGCATAGCCACCTTTCTCACTCTGCACACTGACAGCTCATACACTACCTTCCTTGACCTTAAATCTGCTTTTGATGTTGCCAACAGACATGTAATCATTAGTGAACTTGCCAAAATGGATGTTGGAGGATGGCTTCTCCGCTGGATTAAAGGCTACCTGTCCAACAGAAAGTATTGACCTCTTCGCTCACGGGCCGAGAGGTTGTGCTGCGCAGTTGCTCCTGGTCCAGTCTTTGCGCAACTTCCGATTTTCTCCAAGATGGCGACCAGTGTTCGGAGGAGGAGCAACACGGTGTGTGTGGAGCTTCTTAAGGGAGCCATTTACCCAGCTAACGCTTCAGTGTTGCTGCCGGCGATAATCCGTGACACTTTTTGTATTTGTCATGAAGACCTATATGGCATTGCATTAAATGGTTCAACGAGGATCTTCGTGAAGTTTGATACAGTGGAGGCTTATGAAAAAACTGTAGAGAGGTACCAGGAGAAGCACCTCACTGTCAACACTGGGATAGAAGTCCGGCTCAGGGATGCCTCTAAACATTACACCTTTGTGAAGGTCCGTAATGTGCCATTTGAGGCCATTGGATTGGATGTCAGTGAGGCCTTTGAAAGGTATGGTGTGGTGCATTCTACGACTATGGGAAGGTGGACTGAAGGAATATATGCTGGGTTGCCAGAAGGTTCCTTCACATTGAAAATGACTTTGAAAAGGCCTATACCGTCCTATGTACTGCTGGAGGCCTTTAGGACGCAGGTGTTTGTTACCTACGCGGGACAGCGTAGGACATGTCGTATGTGTGGGGAATATGATCACATGGCGGCGGGGTGTCCCACCATCATGGCCCCAAGACCAATGGTTACACAGGTACCTGTGATGCATAACCCCTTGGAGGAGTCAACACCTGAGATTGTGGAAGGACTGGGAAAGGCCAGTGGGGCAGAAGTGGGGGAAGGTGTGGGGGACAGTTGTGTAACGTCCCCTGAGGAGTTGAAAGCTCCAACAATTGATGGGCCTGGAAAAGATAATGAGTCTGGGGATTTGGTGGAGGTGGGTGACCTCCAGGTGGACCTATCGCAACCATTGCAAGAGATGTTGCGAACGTTTCTGGAAGATCCGGAGGTGATTTCCTCTGGAGTTGAAGGACACTTACAGGTGGAGGAGGGTAGGCTTAACCAGGACGTGAACGTGCCAGAAGCTGGGGAAGACAGGTTGCAGGTGCAGGAAGTGGAGGCTGATGTGCATAGGGATGGGGACACGGATGTAATGGAGGTAGGGGAGGAATCAAGAAAGAGGGCAGGAGAGGTGTCAGATGATGATGTCCTCACACCTGGCCAGCGTACAGGTAAGAAAACATATGTAGAGATGGCACGGAAGGGGAAGGTGGGGGCACAGGTGAGGGTATGGGATCAGGGAGTGAGGAGTGTTAGAGATAAAGGTTTAGGGAAGGGTGCCACAGCCCGCCCGCAGAAGCACAGAGGAAAGCCCCCTTTGGCGTATTCAAGTGTTTAACGATTAATGTGAATGGCCTAAGGGCAGAAATTAAACGTAGGTGGGTGGAGGTAGTGTTAAGACGATATGACGTAGATGTAATTTTTATACAAGAACATAATTTTAGGTGTGGTCGAGAGTTGAGATTGAAAGGTTATGAGGTGTATGCAGGTAACTCGGGGAAATTAAAGGGTGGGGTGGCTGTGGGGGTGAAGGAGTCCAGTCCCTTTCGGTTGTTAGCTTGGGAGGAGGGGGAGAGAGTGGTGAGGGTGGATGGGCATTGGGGCGACATTCGGGTATGTTTCATGGGAATATATATGCCAGCTGACAATAATCGACGTGTAAAGGATGAATTTGTAAGGGAGGTTTTGACGTATCATTTACGGGGTTTGCCTATGATTACTCTGATGGGTGGGGATTGGAATTGTATAATCAGGAAAAAGATGTAGAACCTAGAGGGGCGGGTTGTGAATTAGGGCGTTGCGTGTTTTACTGAGGGAGGTGGGAGTGTTCGATGTGGTACGGGGTGATGGGTGGAGGGTGGAGCATACTTTTGTGAGGAGAGGCTATGCAGCCCGGTTGGATCGTGTTTATGCAACAAGAGACGTTACAGTGGGGAGGGTGCAAACGCTTGATATTGGTTTTTCTGACCATCGTGGTGTATTAGTAGAGGTGGAGTGGGATGGAATGGTCCGAAGGTACAATGGTTATTGGAAGTTGAATGTGCGTTGCTGGCGGGGGAGGGGAGGGAGGTCGTTTGAGGAATGGTGGGGTCCTTCTGGTTAGAAGGAGCAGAGGTAAGGGAGAAAGATTTTTTGGGCTGGTGGGAAAAAAGTGCAAAGGAGGGAATAAGGGACTTTTATAGGAATCAAGGAAGAGATGAGGCAAGGTGGAAGTTTGGTCTTCAGAAATATTTGGAGGGTCAGCTTAATGAATGCTATGAGGGTGGGGTTGGTAGGTATGGGGAAATAGAGGGGTTAAGGGGAAGGTTGAGGATATTCAAAATGATCGTTTTGATGCGATCAGAGTAAGAGGAGGTATTGAGGAGGCGTTGTGGGGAGATAGACCGTCAGGTTGCGTGTTGAGGAGGTTTAGAGATAGGCAGAGGGGTAACACGATTATGGGGATTGAGGTGTGTACAAGGGTGGGAGGATATGAAGTGGGACAGGTGCTCAGGACAACGGATGGCATAAGCAATTATGCCGATCATTGGTTTGGGAGGAAATTATCATTGAGTGTAGGGACGGGTAGTGCCGGGGAGGTCCTTCGGGAAGGGATCCTGTCGTTTGGGGAGGAAGACCGTAAGGAGTTGGGTGGAAGTATAAGTGAGGAGGAAGGGGGGAGGCAGTGTCTAGATTAAGTCTAGGGAAGGCACCAGGGTTAGACGGGATACGAATGATTTCTATGTAGTGCATTGGGAAACGTTGATAGAATGTTTAGTGCATTTGTTTACTTGTATGAAGGATGGGGGTAGGTTAGGGAGACGCAGGGGACGGGGGTAGTTGTTCTGGTGCCGAAAGGAGGGGGGAGAACCTTGGGTAATTACAGGGCGATATCCCTCATGTGTGGAGATTATAAAATCTTCGCAAAAATTTTAGGGAATAGAATGAAAAAGGTGCTTGACAAAGTCATACATCAGGGGCAGTTTGGTATACCTGGAAGAAGTATGAGTGTAGGACATGGGAGAATCGGGATTTTATTGAAGGTAGGACGGGAGGGGTGTCTTGGGAATAGATTGGAAGGAAGCATATGATTGTGTGAATAGAAGCATGTTGGGAATTATATTGAGGAGTCAAGGTTTTGGGGAGGAAATTGCTGGATGGGTTGAGACATTGATAGTTCTGCAAAGGTGTGTACAGGTGAATGGTAAGTTGGGGAAACAGGTGGTGATGGAAAGGGGTCTGAGACAGGGTGTCCCATATCTCAGATCCTTTTCGGTGCATGCAGGATCCCTTTATAGGTTAATAGAGGAAGGAGTAGGAGAGAGGGAAGAGGGGGTGAGTAGTGTGGGCATTGTGGGGTATGTGGACGATACTACTGTATTGGTGGGTGGAACAGAAGGGCTGGTTAATATGGGACGTATTATAGAGGTCTTTGGAGCAGCGACGGGAATGAGGGTTAATGGAGCCAAGTCTAAGTTATTGGAGGTGGGTACATGGGTGGGGGCTTGGGGAAGGTGTATGGATGGAATGTTGTGGATAGAATAAAGATCTGTGGAATTGTGTATATGGCAGATGTGAGAGTGGCCAGGCAGGTGAATTCTGAGGAGTGGTGGGTAGGGCTTTGGGTAGAATGAGGGGTTGGAGGGCAGGGGATGTTACGCTGTTGCAACGTGTGGTGGTGGTGAACACACTTGTATACAGAGGTGTGGCATGTAGCTGCGGTGTATCCTTTAAGGATGGTCGACATCGGGGAATTACAAAAGAAAGTGTTACGGTATGTGTGGGGGTATGGGCGGCTGTGGCTTGAAGGAAGTTGTCATGATGAGTGTCAAGAGGGGGTTGGGCCTCATTTCTTTGGAACATCGTGTGAAAGCAGTTTATGTGAAACAGTGTTTTTAAGGAAGGGTGGGGTGAGAGGTCAACGAGTAGGAGCGGTCATGGAGGATGTACGGAAGTGGTGGAGTGGGAGGGACCTGCGGGTGTGTGAGGACATGGCTAGACAGTTTGGCAATGAGGGAGGCTAAAAGGGCAAAGGTGGGCAGGTTGGGGACGGGGAGTGAAAAGGGTGGGGTGGTACAGGGTCAAGTGAATTTTCCAGTTTATGATTGGAGGGATTTGGGGTAGGTTCAGGAAGATCCGTTTATTGCCTAAGGTACGAGAGGTGGTTTACAGATTTTTATTAGGTATATTGGCATCGAGGTCTGAATTATATAGGATGGGGTTGGTGGGTACGAATGAATGTCAGAGGTGTGGAGATGAGGAGCAGCATATCATGCTGTATATTTTTGTGAGTCTTTAGAGGGGGTGAGGCTATGGTTGTCAAGGGTGATTGGATTGGTGGGGGAGAAAATTTGACCTTACGGGCTTTAAGCTTTGATGTTGGGGGAGTATCGAAGAAAGTGGGGAGGGCAATTATGTATGTAATTGTGGATTTCTTTGTATGTATCATGGGGAATGAGAGAGGTGGGAGGGGACTGTAGGGTGAAAGCCTTAGCGGCTCATGTGTATCGCTCAATGTGTAGGAATAGGCTATTGTATGGAGATAAATGGGTATCAAGTTTCTCTGAGGGATATAGGACATTAACAGTAGCAAAGTTATTACGGTGATGCAGAGTAGAGCTGGAAAGGACTGGATTCTTTGGAAGACAGAGTAGTTAGGGGGTCGATGTTGTGTTGAATGAGGTTTTAGGGTGCATAGTAGTGTGAATGTTGAGGGGGGGCGACTGGGACGAGAATGCTTGTTATTGAGCAACGGGAAAAGACAGCTGACGGAAAGGTGTTGAATAGGTATGAGAGGATGACAGGATGAACTTGTTTGGACTTGACTTTACGTAATGACGTGACAAAAACCAGGTTCAAGGGAAAGGGGTACGCACAAGGGGGCTTTCTGAAGTGTTGGAGCATGGTAATTGATGTTTGTTTTATGAGACAGGAAGGTATAGTTCCCTGACGTTGTACGGGATCATGTTAATATTGTTCTCAAATAGTACATATTATGTTTCTTATCAGTACTCTCAAAATAGGTAATTAAAATTTGTTGTGGAGTTATTGTAATATTACCACAAGATTAGTGGTATCAAAGAAGGTTTTTTTACATTATCATTGTCATTGTATAATGTTATTGTATAGCTCCGTTTCATATACATCATATCATTGTCGTTAGGCAATGTGAAAGTACTGTACTGTTTTGTATAGCTTTTGGAATTAATGATGCTAACGATCTTATTGTATGGGTATTATTTGGGAAAATTTTTGTATGATGATTAAGGGTATCATCATAGTACATATATTATGTATAGCAGTACTTAGTTCTTATTTTGTGTGTGTGTATTTATGAATTATTGTATGTTGTTATGGTGATATATGCTCTGCGGGTTAGGATACGTGCTTGTATTCAGTGATAGGAGTAGTCTAATAGGGATAGGGGAAGGAAATTGAGTTGGCCTTGTCAAGTGATATGTGACAAGTGATATGTGTTATGAGTCTTGACGGTCTTGATGGTTATTCCTTTATATGTTGGATAATAACTTACAACTTGAGTGGTATCAGATAAGACTTCGAATAATTGCTATTATGTAATGTTACAGTAAAGCACAGTTTTAAACATAATTAAAATGGCAGTCTTAATGCCTATGGCCTCTTAGGTTAGAGGTATTCAGTAATATTTATGCATATATGTTTTATGTAGAGGTATTTAGTTCACAAATTATTGGATATAGTGGCCTGTGGTCGTGTTGTATTTGTATAAAACAGGGTTTTATATTTTATCTGTATGATGTTAGTTTTTAAGTGGTTATGTTCAGAAACCACAAGTGGAGTGGTCTCAGATACGAATTTTCTTTGTATCATTGTCACTATATAATGTTAATGTTTTGTATAGTGTTGCAAAGTTTGTTGTTAATGTACCTGTATGTGTTTTATAAATAAAATATAAAAAAAAAAAAAAAAAAGTCTTCTGTGTTGTTCCAGGGGCATAGAAGTATAACTAAAGACTTTGAATTAGGAACCCCACAGGGAGGTGTGCTCAGTCCCACTCTATTCAATATTCTAATTAATGCCTTACTTAATGCTATGCCTAGCCAGCCCCATCATTATATGATCAGTTTTGCTGATGATATAATGATTCACACCACCGGATTCTCCAACACCCAAAACATCCTTAACCATGTACTAGCCTCGTGTCAGGACCTGGGGTTGATAATCTCTACTGATAAAACAAAGATACTCAATAGGCGTCCTCCTCGACAGAGAGGCACAGTTCGCCAGATCAAGTTGCATGATGTGTAAACAGATACAGGTATCTAGGCTTTGAGGTCCCACTACTTGGACCTGTTGTAACGAGACTTTGTCGTCAATACAAAGAAAGGCTGAGAGCACTTAGAGTTGTGGCAGGGTTTCACCCCAGGTATGGTGCTAATTAGGGATGTATCGGATATCCGTATCCGCATCCGCATCCCCGGAGCATCTGCATAAATTCTTACATCCGCATCCGCATCCGCATCTGTATTTTTTTCTAAATGAGACATCCGTATCCGCATCCGCATCCGTAGTTTTCCTAAGTGAGACATCCGCGTCCGCATCCGTAATCACTATTAAATAAATATCCACATCCGCATCCGTGCCTAACAAAGCGGATGTGGCGGATATTATAACCTAAATTACAGAGCTTGTATGTTTGTTTCCCACAAACTTGTTCTTATGATTTACAAATTAACATTACAGCTTCAAATATTATAACTTAATGACCTGTGCAGAGAGAGAGAGAGACAACATAAGAACATAAGAAAGGAGGAACACTGCAGCAGGCCTCTTGGCCCATACTAGGCAGGTCCTTCACAATCCACCCCACTAATAGAATATTTGCCCAACCAAATTTTCAATTCTATCCAAGAAATAAGCTTTGATAATAAGTCCCACTCAAAACCAACTCCTCTCACTCATGAATTTATCCAACCTAATTTAAAACTACCCAAGGTGCTAGCTTCAATAACCCTACTAGGCTGATAAATTAGACACATGCAATGGAAATAAATGGTATAAAATACCGACACAATGGAAAAATAAACACAATAAAGGATCACATTATACTGCTTATGTGTTTATTAGACACATATGCATTGAAAATTAGGTAGAGCAAATATTATGTTAGTGGGATGGATTGGGAAGGAGCTGCCTAGTATGGGCCAACAGGCCTGCTGCAGTGTTCCTCCTTTCTTATGTTCTTATGTATCTTTATTGATGAAACGTTTCGCCACACAGTGGCTTCATCAGTCCATACAAAGGAGAATCGTGAAGAACAGGAGGAGTTTGAGGTGGTCAGTCCATCAGCCTGGAGTTACTGTCTGACACAGCAACATCTTGGTATCTTAATACAGGGAATTCTTCACTTGCCTAACCCTTGGCCACTACCTACTTCAGCTCCTTTGGTGCTCTTGTGGTGAACCAGGTGCTTCAGCTCCTTCAGTACCCTATTTTATAGTGCCCTAATTATCAAAGCATATTCCATAGATGAAGTAGATGGGTTGGGTAGGAGCTTTTGTTTGTGAGATTGGTTTTGGGTTATAGGGGGACCTACCTAGTGTGGACCAGTTGGCTTGCTGCATTGTTCCTTTTTTCTGTGTTCTTGTATTAATATTGGTAGAATTACCGACAATATGTTAAGTAAAAGGACACAAATGCAACTAATGAGACATTTTATTGTCTCATTGAACCTATATATACCCTGTGTGTCCATGCATTGTTTGTAACGGCTTGAAAAAGCTCCTGGAGAGCGAAACGTTGCCACAATAAAATGTCTCATTAGTTGCATTTGTGTCCTTTTACTTAACATTCTGTGTTCTTGTGAGTGAGAGGGGTTGGATTTGAACGGGACTTGCACAATGGTTGGGGAGGTTGTCGGGGCTTCTTATTTGGATGGGGATGGGTTGGAAAAATATTTTTGGTGGGTTGGTTTTGACATGGACCTGCCAAGTATGGGCCAGTAGGCCTGTTGCAGTGTTCCTCCTTTCTTATGTTCTTATGGTAAAAAAAAACAAAAATCAGGTATAAGAACATAAGAACATGAAAGGAAGGAACACTGCAGCAGCCTGTTGTCCCATACTAGTAGGTCCTTCCAATCCATCCCACTAACAGAATAATTGCCCAACCTAATTTTCAATTCTACCCAAGAAATAAGCTTTGAAGATTCTATTAACTCAAGTGGAGTCCCACTCAAATCCAACCTCTCACTCATGCATTTATCCAACCTAAATTTGAAACACCCCAAAAATCCCGGGTTCAATGACCCTACTAGGCAGACTGTTCCACTCATCAACTACCCTATTTCCAAACCAATATTTTCCTATATCCTTTCTAAATCTAAACTTTCTAATTTGAATCCATTTTGCGGGTTCTCTCTTGGAGAAAATCCTCAAGACCTTTTTTATATCCCCCTTATTAATACCCATCTTCCACTTATATAAAAAGAAAATAAGAAAAAGGGGGGAAAACTCAAAGGTGGGCCCAAACTAGGCAGGTCCTTCACAATCCGTCCCACTAACAGGTAAAGACTGTCCCGCAAAATCCCATCCCCTCCCATCCCCGGGGTGTCAAGATGTGACATCCGTAATCCCCCCTCCGCATTTTACTGTAACGAAAATCCCTCCCATCCGTATTTTACTGTAAGCAGATATCCCCATCCGCATCCCATGATTTTTCTGTAAGTAGATATCCGCATCCGCAAAATAAGTTTAAATAAGACATCCGTATACACATCCCATACCCCGGGGGTTTAAATTTTTTTCCCCCAACCCCCCCCAGTGCTAATGTTAAAAAAATTTTTAAAAAGATGTATCTTTCTTATATTAGATCATTAGTTGATTATGCTGCGCCACTACTTTTTCTTGTGTCTGACTGGAAGCTTGGAGGGCTGGGGGAAAAAAAAGGGGGGGAAAGAAGCAAAGAGGATCATTTTTGGATGCCCCCGTACTGCCAAAAAAATTTTTAAAAAAGCAGAAAGAACTTTTTATTCCCAAACATCAGAGATCGTGTTTTGGAAAAAATATCCCCCTTGGGGGTTTTAAAAACTCCCGGGAAGCCCATTCAAACCCCCGCAAGAAGCCCC
>WNWK01043559.1:0-15447 GCA_009830355.1 Cherax destructor
GCTGGGAGTTCCTTTCCGGTGGGGTTTCTCCACTTCGTAACGGGGGAAGCGGTTTTTATGACAGTCGACTGAACAAAAAAAAGGGGAAACACCCCCGGGCCCTTTTTGGCCCTTCCCCTGGGAAAAGGTCCTTCACATTCCACCCCCCAACAGAATATTTTCAATGCTACCCAAAAAATAAACTTTTTTAATTTTATTTACTCATGTGCAATTCCCATAAATCAACCCCTTTCCTCATAATTTTTTACCAAACCCCTAAATTTTAAAAAAACCCCAAAGGCCCCTTCCAATAACCCTACTAGGCAGACTGTTCCACTCATCAACTCCCCTTTTTTAAAAATACCCTATTCCCCTTTTCCCCTAAATCTAAACATCTCAATCCATTATTGGGGTTCTCTTTGGGGGAAAATACCCTCGGTATTTTCCCCCCCTTTTTAATCCCCTTTTTTTCCACTTTATACCTCGATCATGTCTCCCCTCATTCTACGTCTTACAAGTGAATGTTAATTTTAAAATTATCTTCAATCTTTTTTAAGGAAAGATTTCTAATTTTTATTAATTTTTTCCCCTACGCTGAATTTTTCCCCTAACAAATTTATGTCCTTTCTGTAATATGGAGACCAGAACTGAGCTGCTTCTAGGTGAGGCCTTACTTTGATGTATAAAGCTGTAATATAACCTCGGGCCCCTTTTCCCTTTGCTTTTAATTTAAATCCAATCTATTTCCTTAAATTACGTACGCTTAGGCATTGCTTTTTGGGTTTTTAAGGTTCTGCTTCCCCATCCCCCCAAAACCCCTTTGAATTTTTAACCGGTAAGTTCTTTTATTTAACTTATAAAGTTTTTAGGTTTTGGACCCCCCCAAAGCTTTAAAATTTTTGCATTTATCTACTTGGGGAGCTTATTGTTTTCTGACCGGAATTGGGGGTTTTTCCCCTAAATCCTCCTGTAGTTCACTGACATCTACGTCTGAATCGTTTCCCCTACCTCCCCTTGGTTATCGGGGGAATTTTTTGCTCATATCCTAAAAATTCCCTCGAAAAGGTTTTTTTATATATTTATAAGCCAACGGCCCAAAAACCCCCCCCTGAGGAACGCCACTTTTGGTCCCCTCCGTTTAAAATTTTGCCCCCTGGGGCCCTTTGGGGGAAAACCGCTCGATCAAAACCTTTTTTTCCCTTCCCAAGGGCAGCCCTTTCTTTCCATTTTTAAAGAAAAACATTATCAAAACCTTTTAAAAAACCCAAAAAAAAATATCAATTCTTTTTCGTTATCAATCCAAAAACCCCCTAAAAAAACAAAGGGTTAAAAGGGGGGGCCCCCGGGGGGAACCCCTGGGGTTTTTACCAAAAAAAAATTACCCCTACCCAAAATTTTTCTTATTTATCCTTAAAAAACCAAAATAATTTGCCTACAATTGATTTAGAATTGGGCAGAAATTTTAAAAGGGTGCTGCCCCTTTTTTTAAAAAGGGGAATTTTTATTTTAACCATCTTCCATTCCGGCACTACCTTTTGAAAAGAGGGGTTAAAATTTAAAATTAAAATTTTTAAAGATTCTTTTTTTCCCTTTTTAAAATTAAAAAACCCCCCCCGGGGCCCTTTTTTTTTCCCCAAACGGTCTTCTGTTTGAAACCCTTTTTTCTGGGGGTTGAACTACATAATTTTCTTCTTACCCTAAAATCCCAAAATTTTGGGATATTATTAATTGTCTTCCTGAGAAAAAAACCGAGGGAAAATAATTATTAAAAATAGAGCACATTTCATTTTTTTGTCAGTAAGACCCCCATAATTATTTTTAAAGGGGGACCTATCTTACCCTTTTTTTTTCTATACACCTGAAAAAAACTTTTGGGTTTTTTTCCCAACCCCCAGCAACTTTAATTTCGTAGTCCCTTTAAAACCTTATCCACTTTTTAACGTCCTCTTTGTCAATATACTGACTCATAAGATGACCCTCACCTCTTTTGATACGCCTATAATTTTCCTTTCCCCCAAAAATTATTTGACCTATTATTCATCCTTTTTTGGGGCTTTTTTATTCGATCTAATTTCTTTATATGGGATAAATGTTATTTGGGCGGGATGATATTTTAGAAAACTGTCATATTGATAGCTCTCTTCATTACCCCAGTAAAAATGATAAGTGTTTTCTAAAACCATTTAATCTCAAGCAAAAATGGGACCGTTACTGGTTATTCTCTATGAAACTTCCATTCAATGCCAAAATTTTAAATTATTTGTGGGGGCTTGCGCCGGTTCCTCTGTAAAATTTTAAATTATTAACAAGGGTTTGTAAAAATCGGGTCACTGAAGAGCTTGGAGCTAGTGATCACAAATCCCTTTTCCCTTTAATTTTAAAAGGGGGTACGAGAATAGGGATAATACGGTAAAAGTTCCGTTTTCGGTTTGATTATTTTAAAAAAGGGAACACCTTTAATTTGACTGGGGTTCTAACTAACCAAAATTCGATGGGATCTGCGTTTATGATTTTTTTTTTAAAAATGTACAACGTGCCGAGTATGTTTTTTTCCCCCCAGAGGAAAAATTTGGTCAAATAATAACGATCCCAAATGGATTAAAGGAGGCTAAAACATCTATTAGGGGAAAAGGGAATTTATAGGCGCATCAAAAGAGGGGGTGTTAACTTTAAAAACCAATATGTTCAGTTGAAAAAAAAAGTAAAGGGGTTAGAAAGGCTAAACGTGACTATGAATTAAGGGGTTTAATGAATCAAAGACTAATCCAAAAAAGGGGTTTTTCAAGTGTACAGGACGAAGGGGGGGGAAAAGGGGGGAAAACCCCCCGAAAATTGGGGAAGGACAGCCGACGGAAACGAACTGGAAATGTGTTCTCTATTTTGACTTTTTTTTGTCAGTCTTTACACAAAAAAAACGTAAAAAAGATTCCCCAAATTAACTTTTTTAGTTCCTGAAGAATTCAAAAAATTTAATAATATTACTGTCCGAGGGATATGGTTATCAAACAGATAGATAAACTGAAGCAAAATAAGTCCCCAAAAGGACCCCCGGAGTTGTTTTCCAGGGACCAAAAAAAGCAAGATGGAACTTAGTCAGCCATTTCAAAGTGTTTAACGTCCCCCTAACTGGTGTTGTGCCAGAGATGTGGAAGATAGCTAAGTAGTTCCCCTATTCAAATCAGGGGTAAGTCAGTCCATCAAATTCCGTCCCCAAAAAACCCCCCTCTATAGTAGGCAAATTAAAAAAATAATTATTGTGATATTATCAGAAAACACCTTGAAGAACATAATTTGATTAATGAATTTTCAGAAATGGGTTTTTTGAAGGTCGTTTTTCCGCCTAACAAATTTACTGACGTTTTTTAAAAAAACATTTGAGGCAGTAGACAGTGATAAAAATATATGGTTTTTGGATTTCAGTAAGGCATTTTAGGAGTACCTCACAAGAGACTCTTAAGAAAGGTGGCGCTCATGGTTTTTGGAGGTAAAGTTCTAGCATGGATAGAGGCATGGCTTACCAATAAAAAAACAAAAGTTTCCATTAATGGGGTCAAATCTGAATGGGGATTTGTCACCAGTGGCGTTCCACAAGGATCAGTTTTGGGCCCATTGTTGTTCATAATTTACATTAATGACCTTGATGAAGGAATTGCAAGTGACATGAGTAAATTTGCTGATGATACAAAAATAGGCCGTATAATTCATTCTGAGGAGGATACCAGTGAACTCCAGGAGGATTTGGATAAATTAATGTCTTGGTCTGAAAAGTGGCAGATGAAGTTCAATGTGGACAAGTGTAAGGTGCTAGTCGTTGGTAATGAAAATATCCCTCGAATTTATAAACTAGGTGAAGTTGAGCTTGATCATACAGAATGTGAAAAAGACTTGGGAGTCATGGTAAGCAGAAATCTAAAGCCAAGACAACAGTGCCTAAGTGTGCGCAATAAGGCTAACAGATTACTAGGATTTATTTCAAGAAGTATAAGCAACAGAAGTCCAAAAGTTATTTTACAGCTCTATACATCACTAGTGAGACCTCATTTGGATTATGCAGCTCAGTTTTGGTCTCCTTACTACAGGATGGATATAGATTCATTGGAGAACATACAAAGAAGAATGACTAAAATGATTTACAGTATAAGAAATCTCCCGTATGAAGATAGACTTAGAGCGTTGAATCTCCACTTCTGGAGAGACGTAGAATGAGGAGATATCATCGAGGTGTACAAGTGGATGATGGGCATAAACAAAGGAGATATTAATAAAATACTGAGGATATCGAACCAAGTAAGAACAGAAATAACGGATTTAAATTGGATAAATTTAGATTTAGAAAGGACATAGGCAAGTACTGGTTTTCGAACAGAGTTGTAGATGCGTGGAACAATCTTCGAGTAGGGTGATAGAGGCTAGGACTTAGAATCTTTAAAGAGATTGGACAAATTAATTATTGAAGTGGAAAATATAGTATAAGTGGAAAATGGGTATTAACAAAGGGGATATAAATAAGGTCTTGAGGATATCTCTCCAAGAGAGAACCGCAATAATGGATTCAAGTTAGATAAGTTTAGATTTAGAAAGGATATAGGAAAGTATTGGTTTGGAAATAGGGTAGTTGATGAGTGGAACAGTCTGCCTAGTAGGGTTATTGAAGCTAGGACCTTGGGTAGTTTCAAATTTAGGTTGGATAAATTCATGAGTGAGAGGGTTGGATTTGAGTTCCTGTAGCAGAAAGTTTCAAGGCTATTTCTTGGTAGCTTATCAATTGGGTTGAGAATATCTTTATCAGTGGAGAGATTCCTCATTAACTGTATTTAAGTGAGTGGACCTGACTTAACTCATGAAGACTGTCTTGTCTTTGCTCTCTGAATCTGAACAAGATGTCCTCTCTTGAGCTACTCTACCAGCAGCTGAAGGAAGAACTGAGGGTAGCTAAGCTTGAGATACAGCGACTGACTGAGGAAAACAAGAGGATTCGTAGTAATCCTCCTGTTGAAATCCTCAAGCCAAGAAAGGAACCTGGACAGTGGCCGGAATGCATGGGACAAAGTTAAAGATCAAGAGGATGGATGGAGAGGTAGAATTAACGAAGAACCAGAAACCTGTTGTGGAAACATCGAACCGATTCTCCGTGTTACCCGATGAATGTGAGTCGACTACAGGGAACATCACGAACGACACCAAGGAAGGTAAGAACATTGTTCTTGTTGGGGATAGTCAAATTAGGTATATGGATAGGGCCTTCTGCTTGAAAGAGAAGTAGGAGACAGAGGGTTTGCTTTCCTGGGGCTGGGATGGAGGATATTGTTAGCCGTCTGGACGACATCATGAGAGGTAATGGGAGCAATCCTATTATCTGTCTCAGTGCTGGAGGCAACGATGTTGGCAGACGTAGGAGTGAGGACCTGACTAGCAGGTATAGGTCAGCAATAGACATAATTAGGAAGAAGGTGGGAACCCTGTCATATGTGGTATTTTGCCAAGGAGAGGAGTTGGAGATGAATGGCTGTCCAGGGCAATTGGTGTCAATTGCTGGCTGGACAAACACTGTAAGGATAATGCAGTACCATTCATTTGCAACTGGGACCACTTCTATGGCCGAAATGACATGTATGCCAGGGATGGGGTTCACTTATCCAGGGCAGGTGTGGATTTTCTTGCTAGCTCAGTTGAGGGTGTTGTTAGGACTTTAAACTAGGATTAGTTAGAGGTATGGGTTTAGAAATGGAAAATAATGAATGTCGAAATATAGATCTAGGCTTTGATATAAAAAATCTTAACAATAACAAGGACAGAAATAGGTATAGTGGTAAAACAGAATGGAGCAGGAAGGGTAAAGAGAAAGGAGGGTCTTTAAAAGTGTATTATACAAATAGTCGTAGTGCTAGGAATAAGATGGACGATTTGAGATTATTTGCAAGTGCAGGTAACATTGATGTATTTGCCATAACTGAGACGTGGTTCAATACGAAAAATAGGGACATGCCTGCTGAATGTCATATACAGGGTTTTAAATTGTTCCAAGTAGACAGAAGTTTCGGGAAGGGGGGTGGAGTGGCACTGTATGTCCGAGATCGCTTGAACTGTTGCATAAAAAAGGGAATAAAGTCTGAAATAACACATACAGAGTCTGTCTGGATAGAATTTTCAGAGGGCATGAAAAATTGATTTTAGGTGTGATATACCGTCCCCCAAACTTAGATAGGGACCAAAGGAGACTACTATGGGAGGAAATTGTTAAGGCCACAATGCACGATAACGTAGTTATTCTGGGTGACTTCAACTTTAGTCAAATTGATTGGAATTTTTTGACTGGGAATTTAGAATCTAACGACTTCTTAGATGTAGTTCAAGATTGTTTTTGAAGCAGTTTGTGACAGAACCTACAAGGGAAATAACCTGCTTGACTTAGTTCTGGCAAACAAGGAAACCCTTGTTAATAATTTAGAAATTACAGAGGAACTCGGCGCAAGCGACCACAAATCAATTACCTTTGGCATTGAATGGAAGTTTCATAGTACGAATAACTCAGTAACGGTCCCAGATTTTCGCTTAGCAGATTACAATGGACTTAGAGAACACTTATCATCTGTGGACTGGGGTAATGAAGAGAGCTATCAATATGACAGTTTTCTGAACACTATACATGCTGCCCAAATAACATTTATCCCATATAAAGAAATTAGATCGAATAGAAATGACCCAAAATGGATGAATAATAGGCTCAAATATCTTTTAGGGCAGAAGAAAGGAATTTATAGGCGTATCAAAGAGGTGAGGGTCATCTTATGAGTCAGTATATTGACATTAAGAGGGACGTTAAAAGGGGATAAGAAAAGCTAAACGGGACTACGAAATTAAAGTTGCTAGGGATTCGAAAACTAACCCAAAAGTTTTTTCCAGGTGTATAGAACAAAAGTTAGAGATAAGATAGGTCCCTTAAAAATAATTATGGGTATCTTACTGACAAAGAGAATGAAATGTGCTCTATTTTTAATAATTATTTTCTCTCGGTTTTCACTCAGGAAGACACTAATAATATCCCAAGAATTAGGTATTTTAGTGGGCCTGAAGAAGATAAATTATGTAGTATCACAGTCACTAGCGAAAAGGTTATCAAACAGATAGACCGTTTGAAGCAAAATAAATCGCCAGGCCCTGATGAGCTTTTTCAAGGGTTCTTAAGGAATGCAAAATAGAACTCTGTGAACCCTTAACTAACATTTTTAACCTATCTCTTCAAACAGGTGTAGTGCCGGATACGTGGAAGATGGCTAATGTAATTCCTATTTTAAAGCAGGGGACAAGTCGTTACCATCAAATTACCGCCCAATAAGTCTAACATCAATTGTAGGCAAATTACTAGAGTCGATTATAGCTGATAACATAAGAAGCCATCTCGATAGGCATAATTTGATTAATGATACTCAGCATGGATTCACCAGGGGCCGTTCCTGCCTAACTAATTTATTAACTTTTTCAGTAAGGCTTTTGAGGCAGTTGATAATGATAAAGAATTCGATATCGTTTATTTGGATTTTAGTAAGGCTTTTGATAGAGTACCACATCAGAGACTGTTAAAGAAAGTGGCTGCTCATGGCATTGGGGGAAAAGTGTTGTCATGGATCGAGTCATGGCTCACCAATAGGAAGCAGAGGGTGTGCATAAATGGGGTTAAATCGGAGTGGGGATCTGTAACAAGTGGCGTTCCTCAGGGATCGGTTTTGGGCCCGTTGTTGTTTATAATATATATAAATGACCTTGACGAGGGAATTTCTAGTGATATGAGCAAATTCGCTGATGACACGAAGATAGGTAGGATAATCGATTCAGACGTAGATGTCAGTGAACTACAGGAGGATTTAGACAAACTCAATTCCTGGTCAGAAAAATGGCAGATGCAGTTCAATGTAGATAAATGCAAAGTTCTAAAGCTCGGGAGTGTCCATAACCCAAGCACTTATAAGTTAAATAACGTAGAACTTAGCCATACAGATTGCGAGAAGGACTTGGGGTGATGGTAAGCAGCAACCTTAAACCAAGACAGCAATGCCTAAGCGTACGTAATAAGGCAAATAGATTACTGGGATTTATATCAAGAAGTGTTAGCAACAGAAGTCCAGAGGTTATATTACAGCTTTATACATCATTAGTAAGGCCTCACCTAGATTACGCAGCTCAGTTCTGGTCTCCATATTACAGAATGGACATAAATTCGTTAGAAAACATTCAGCGTAGAATGACTAAATTAATACATAGCATTAGAAATCTTCCTTACGAAGAAAGATTGAAGACCCTTAAATTACATTCACTTGTAAGACGTAGAATGAGGGAGACATGATCGAGGTATACAAGTGGAAAATGGGTATTAACAAAGGGGATATAAATAAGGTCTTGAGGTATCTCTCCAAAAGAGAACCCGCAATAATGGATTCAAGTTAGATAAGTTTAGATTTAGAAAGGATATAGGAAAGTATTGGTTTGGAAATAGGGTAGTTGATGAGTGGAACAGTCTGCCTAGTAGGGTTATTGCAGCAAGGACCTTGGGTAGTTTAAATTTAGGTTGGATAAATTCATGAGTGAAAGGGGTTGGATTTGAGTGGGAATTGCACATGAGTAAATAAAATTATCAAAGCTTATTTCTTGGGTAGCATTGAAAATTGGTTGAACAAATATTCTGTTGTGGGATGGAATGTGAAGGACCTGCCTAGATGGGCCAACAGGCCTGCTGCAGTGTTCCTCCTTTCTTATGTTCTTATGTTCTTATAATGTAATTGAAGATTTCAATCTTTCTTCGTAACGAGATTCTGCTATGTATTAAATCTTCGCTGAAGTTTATAACAATAGCTCTGTTTGCAAAGCTGCAATATCCTACCTTTCGTGTCGTCAATTTGCTCATATCACTATAATTCCCCATCGGTCATTGATTATATTATAAATAACAATGGGCCTAAGACTGATCCTTGAACACCACTTGTTACAAGTCCCATTCGATTTAACCCCATTTATGCACACTCTCTGCTTCCTATTGGTGAGCCATGACTCGATCCATGACAGCACTTTTCCCCAATGCCATGAGCTGCCACTTTCTTTAACAGTCTCTGGTGCGGTACTCTATCAAAAGCCTTACTAAAGTCTAAATAAACAATATCGAATTCTTTATCGTGATCAACAGCCTCAAAAGCTTTACTGAAGAAGGTTAATAAATTAGATAGGCAGGAACGGCCCTCGTGAATCCATGCTGGGTATCATTAATCAAATTATGGTTATCTAGATGGCTTCTAATAATATCAGCTATAATTGACTCTAGTAATTTGCCTACAATTGAGGTCAGGCTTATTGGGCGGTAGTTTGACGGTAGTGACTTGTCCCCTGCTTTAAAAATAGGAATTACATTAGCCATCTTCCACATATCAGACACTACACCTGTTTGAAGAGATAAATTAAAAATGTTAGATATTGGTTCACAGAGTTCCATTTTGCATTCCTTAAGAACCCTTGCAAAAGCTCATCAGGACCCGGCGATTTATTTTGTTTCAGTCGGTCCAGCTGTTTCATAATCATTTCGCTAGTGACTGTGATATTACATAATTTATCTTCTTCTGGGCCTCTGTAAAAATTAATTACTGGGATATTATTAATGTCTTCCTGTGTGAAAACCGAGAGAAAATAATTATTAAAAATAGAGCACATATCATTCTCCTTGTCAGTAAGATGCCCAAAGTTATTTTTAAGGGGACCTATCTTATCCCTAACTTTTGTTCTATAAACCTGGAAAAACTTTTTGGGTTAGTTTTGAATCCCTAGCAACTTTAATTTCATAGTCCCGTTTAGCTTTTCTTATTCCCTTTTAACGTCCCTCTTAATGTCAGTATACTGATTTATAAGATGACCCTCACCTCTTTTTATGCGCCTATAAATTCCTTTCTTCTGCCCTAAAAGATATTTGAGCCTATTATTCATCCATTTTGGGTCATTTCTACTTGATCTAATTTCTTTATACGGGATAAATGTTCTTTGGGCAGCCTGTATAGTGTTAAGAAAACTGTCATATTGATACCTCTCTTCTTCACCCCAGTCCACAGTTGATAAGTGTTCTCTAAGTCCATTATAATCTGCTAAGCGAAAATCTGGGACCATTACTGAATTATCCCTACTATCATACATCCATTCAATGCTAAAGGTAATTGACTTGTGGTCGCTTGAGCCGAGTTCCTCTGTAATTTCTAAATTATTAACAAGGGTTTCCTTGCTTGCCAGAACCAAGTCAAGTAGGTTATTTCCCTTGTAGGTTCTGTTACAAACTGCTTCAAAAGCAATCCTGAACTACTTCTAAAAGTCGTTAGATTCTAAATTCCCTGTCATGAAATTCCAATCAATCTGACTAAAGTTAAAGTCCCTAAATTACTACGTTATCGTGTCTTGTGGCCTTAACAATTTCCTCCCAAAGTAGTCTCCCTTGTTCCCTATCTAAGTTTGGAGGACGGTAAATCACGCCTAAAATCAATTTTCACACCCTCTGAAAATTCTATCCAGACAGACTCTGTATGTGTTAATTCAGACTTTATACCCGTTTTTATGCAACAATTTAAATGATCACGGACATAGAGTGCCACCCCACCCCTTTCCCGATACTTCTGTCTACTTGGAACAATTTAAAACCCTGAATGTGACATTCGGCAGGCAAGTCCCGATTTTTTATATTAAACCATGTCTCAGTTATTGCAAAAACATCAATATTACCCGTACTTGCAACTAATCTCAACTCGTCCATCTTATTCCTAGCACTACGACTATTGGTGTAATATATATTTAGAGACCCTCCTTTCTCTTTACCCTTCCTGCTCATCTCTGTTTTCCACTATACCTATTACTGTCCTTGTCATCTAGTGTCACTAGCTTTCCACTATCCACCTTATTCTGCCTATTACTAGTTCTCCTACAACTTATAATATTACTACACTGGGACTTCTCTGTTTCCCCCCCAAAACCCATACCACTAACTATTTCTAGTTTAAAGCCCTAACAGCTCCCTCCACTGCAGTTGCCAGTGCCCCCACCCCAGACCTGGATAAGTGAACCCCATCCCTGGCATACATGTCATTTCTGCCATAGAAGAGGTCCCAGTTGTCAATGAATGTTACTGAATTTTCCTTACAGTATTTGTCCAGCCAGCAATTGACACCAATTGCCCTGGACAGCCATTCATTTCAACTCCTCTCCTTGGCAAAATACCACATATGACAGGGTTCCCACCCTTCTTCCTAATTATGTCTATTGCTGACCTAAACCTGCTAGTCAGGTCCTCACTCCTACGTCTGCCAACATCGTTGCCTCCAGCACTGAGACAGATAATAGGATTGCTCCCATTACCTCTCATGATGTCGTCCAGACGGCTAACAATATCCTCCATCAGCCCCAGGAAAGCAAACCCTCTGTCTCCTACTCCTATCAATCAAACGAAGCCCTATCCATGTACTAACCTGACTGTCCCCAACAACAACAATGTTTTACCTTCCTTTGTGTCTTTGTCGTGACGCTCCCAGAAGTCGACTCACATTCATCGGGTAGCACGGAGAATGGGTTCGATGTTTCCACAACATTCTCCTGGGTCTTCGTTGTTTCTACCTCTCCACCCGTCCTCTTGAGCCTTAACTTTGTCCCATGCGTTTTAGCCACTGTCCAGGTTCCTTTCCTGGCTTGAGGATTCTCAACAGGAGGATTACTACGAATCCTCTTGTTTTCCTCAGTCAGTCGCTGTATCTCAAGCTTAGCTACCCTCAGTTCTTCCTTCAGCTGCTGGTAGAGATAGCTAAAGAGGGACATCTTCTTCAAGATTGACAGAGAGCACACAATAACATAAGTGTTAAGTAAAAGGACACAAATGCAACTAATGTGACATTTTATTGTGGCAACGTTTCGCTCTCCAGGAGCTTTCTCAAGCCGTTACAAGCGTTACATGGACACAGTGGGCTATTATATACTCTCAAAGTGAGGTGAAATACTAGTGGTGGTCGAGGTAGTAGTGATAAGTAGTAGTAGTAGTAATACAATAGGTAGAACAATCAATATGCACATGGTAAAAGTTGATAAACAAATACTTGGGTAGTATAACAATAGTTAGACAAATATTTTATGCTGGAGGTTGAAATATAGAAGGCCTGTAGGAGTGTTCCACATCTACGATGTGCTTGTGTTGAATTAGCGGGAGACTATGTGATGGTAGGGTTAACTGTATTCAGGAGGATTCTTGCTAAGATTTCAGAGATGGTGAAGCTGCCTTTGTTTTGTTTAATTGTGTTGAAAACAGAGATAAGTTGCTGATTCAAGGCATTTTGCGTCTAGGGAATTAGTTTCTTTGATTACTAGTCGGGCGTCTTTGAATTTCATGAGATGATTGTTGGAATTTCGGTGTTGTACGCAGGCGTTGTTCAGGTTATCGTTTCTGCATGCATTAATGTGTTCATTGATGCGTGTTTCGGGTTTCTTGCTGTTTCTCCTACATAAATTCTGTCGCAGCCTCCACAGGGTATAGTGTGAGACCCCTGCGTTACTGGTTCATGGTGCTTGGATTTGTCCTGGTTAGATCCTTAATAGAAGTACTGGAAGTAATGGCGACTCTAGTGTTAGCTTGCAAATACTTTAGAAATGTTGGATGCAACCTGGCTGTTGGGAAGAACTATAACTTTGTTTGGAGTGGTGTTGACGCGTGGAGAATTAATGATCTGAAGAGCTCTTTTCTTGCAATCTTTGATGAAAAAGGAGGGAAAATGTAAATCAGTGAAGGTTTGGTGAATGTATGTACATTCCTCGTCAAGAAACTCAGGACTACAAATTCGGTAAGCTCTTAGGAAGAATCCGATGATGATGCCTCTTTTGGTCTTAGTATCTTGACTGGAATAGAAGTGTGTGAGATCATTTTTATTTGTAGGTTTCCGGTAAACTTGAAATTTTAACACTAGAGTCGCCATTGCTTCCAGTACTTCTATTAAGGATCTAACCAGGACTAAATCCAAGCACCATGAACCAGTCAACGCAGGGGTCTACACTATCACCCTGTGGAGGCTGCGACAGAATTTATGTAGGAGAAACAGCAAGAAACCTCGAAACACGCATCAATGAACACATTAATGCATGCAGAAACGATAACCTGAACAACGCCTGCGTACAACACCGAAATTCCAACAATCATCTCATGAAATTCAAAGACGCCCGACTAGTAATCAAAGAAACTAATTTCCGTAGACGCAAATGCCTTGAATCAGCACTTATCTCTGTTTCTAACATAATTAAACAAAACAAAGGCAGCTTCACCATCTCTGAAGTCTTAGCAAGAATCCTCCTGAATACAGTTAACCATACCATCACATAGTTCTCCTGCTAATTAACACAAGCACATCGTAGATGTGGAACACTCTACAGGCCTTCTATATTTCAACCTCCAGCATAAAATATTTGTCTAACCTATTGTTATACTACCCAAGTATTTGTTTAATCACCTTTACTCATGTGCATATTGATTGTTCTACCTTATTGTATTACTACTACTACTACTTATCACTACTACCTCGACCACCACTAGTATTTCACCTCACTTTGAGAGTATATAATAGCCCACTGTGTCCATGTAACGCTTGTAACGGCGAGAAAGCTCCTGGAGAGCGAAACGTTGCCACAATAAAATGTCACATTAGTTGCATTTGTGTCCTTTTACTTAACATATTGTCGGTAATTCTACCAATATTATTACAAGAACATAAGAAATGAGGAACACTGCAGCAGGCCTGTTGGCCTATACTAGGCAGGTCCTTCACAATCCGTCCCACTAACAAAACACTTGCTCAATCTAATTTTCAATGGTACCCAAGAAATAGCTTTGATAATTCTATTTACTCATGTGCGAGTCCCACTCAAATCCAACCCCTCTCACTCATGAATTTATCCAACCTAAATTTGAAACTACCCAAGGTCCTAGCTTCAATAACCCTACTAGGCAGACTGTTCCCTCATAAGAACATAAGAAAGGAGGAACACTGCAGCAGGCCCGTTGGCCCTACAGGCAGGTCCTTCACAATCCGTCCCACTAACAGAATATTTGCTCAACCCAATTTAATGCTACCCAAAAATGCTTTACAATCTACCACTCATGCGCGAGTCCCTCAAATCAACCCATCTCACTCATGAATTTATCCAACCTAAATTTGAAACTACCCAAGTCCTAGCTTCAATAACCCTACTAGGAACTGTTCCACTCATCAACTACCCTATTTCCAAACCAATACTTTCCTATATCCTTTCTAAATCTAAACTTATCTAGATGAATGGTTCAGAGAACCGACAAGTTGTTAAATTAGACACATATGCAACACGGGGATCTTTTTTTGTGGAAACGTTTCGCCACTGTGTGGGAAAAAGGGTAGTTGATGGTGGGGCGTGTGGGGGTTTTTGGCTAGGGGCCTGGGAGGGTTTTAAAAGGTTGGAAAACATGGTGAAGGGGGTTTAGTGGGGGGCCCCAATTAAATTTTAAAACTTTTTTCTTGGGGGCTGAAAATTTGGGGTTAAAAAATTTTTTATGGGAAAGGATTTTGAAACCCCCATAGGGCCCCAAAAGCCGTGGGGTTTCCCCCCTTTCTTTGGGGTTCTTATGTTATTTATACAAGTGGAAAATGGGTATTAACAAAAGGGGGTATAAATAAGGTCTTGAGGGTATTTTCCAAAAAGAGAACCCGGGAAAAAGGATTCAAGTTAGATAAGTTTAGATTTAGAAAAGGGTTTGGAAAGTATTTTTTGGGAAAAAGGGGAGTTGTTTTTTTTAGAAATTTAGTAAGGCCCTTTTATAAAGTACCGCACCAAAACTGTTAAAGAAAGTGGTAGCTCATGGCATTGGGGGAAAAGGGGTCATGGATCAGTCATGGCTCCCCCCAATAGAAAGCAGAGAGGTGCAAAATGGGGTTAAAACCAATGGGGACTTTGTAACAATGGTGTTCCACAGGGGGTCAGTCTTAGGCCCATTGTTATTTATAATATATATCAAGACCTTGATGAGGTCCAGTGATATGAGCCCCCGACGACACGAAGATAGGTAGGATAATTGATTCAAACATAGATGTCATAGAACTGTAAGGAAAATTCAGTAACATTCATTGACAACTGGGACCCTTTTTCTTGGGAGAAATGACATGTATGCCAGGGATGGGGGTTTACTTATCTAGGTCTGGGGTGGGGGCACTGGCAACTGCAGTGGGAGGGAGCTGTTAGGGCTTTAAACTAGAAAAAGTTAGTGGTATGGGGGGGGAAAAAGGGAAATCCCAGGTAGTAATGTTATAAATTTAGGGAACAGTAATAGGCAGAATAAAAGGGGGATATTGGAAAGCCAGGGGGCACTAGGTGACAAGGACAGTAATAGGTATAAAAGGAAAAAAAGAAATGAGCAGGAAGGGTAAAGAGAAAGGAGGGTCTTTAAGTGTA
>WNWK01043560.1:0-15446 GCA_009830355.1 Cherax destructor
ACCAGGTACCCTTCCCCTACCTAGGAACTAGAATGCCTGTGGAGAGAAGCTCCCAGGAGAAAAATGGGAAGGAAATAAGAGAGGGATGAGGAGGAGGAAAGGGAAAAGGGAGGATTGGAAAGGGAATTGGGATTGGGGGGTAATTAGGTTCGGTCTGAGGAAGAAGACCAAGAGGTCCAATTCCTCAGACCGATAGCCTTTTTACCACGACAAGGAGCCTCCTTAAAGAGGAAATGTGGGAAGAACTAAAAGCCATAAATGAAACTGAAAGAAACAAAAAGTATTTCTTTTCTTATACCAAATCAAAGTCGAGAATAACATCCAGTATTGGGCCCCTACTTAAACAGGATGAGTCCTACACAGATGACAGCAAGGAAATGAGTGAGCTACTAAGGTCCCAGTATGACTCAGTTTTTAGCGAGCTGCTAACCAGACAAAGTCGAAAACCTAAATTAATTTTTTATGAGAATGCCACAGAACTTGATGGACGTAAACCTATCTGACATTATCCTGATGCCTAATGACTATGAAGAGGTGATAAATGACATGCCCATGCACTCCGCCCCAGGCCCAGACTCATGGAACTCTGTGTTCATCAAGAACTGCAAGAAGCCCCTATCACGTGCTTTTAACATCCTATGGAGAGGAAGCATGGACACTGGGGTCGTCACGCAGTTACTAAAAACAACAGACATAGCCCCACTCCACAAAGGGGGCAGTAAAGCATTGGCAAAGACTACAGACCAATAGCTTTAACATCCCATATCATAAAAATCTTTGAAAGGGTTCTAAGAAGCAAGATCGCCACTCATTTAGATACCCATCAATTACACAACCCAGGGCAGCATGGGTTTAGAGCAGATCGCTCCTGTCTGTCCCAACTACTCGACCACTACAACAAGGTCCTGGATGCTCTAGAAGACAAACAGAATGCAGGTGTTATATACACAGACTTTGCAAAAGCCTTTGACAAGTGTGACAATGGAGTAATTGCACACAAAATACATGATAAAGGAATAACAGAAAAAGTTAGCAGATGGATCTATAATTTTCTAACAAATAGAACACTAATAGTAGTAGTCAACAGAGTAATGTCTGAGGTGGCTACGGTGAAAAGCTCTGTTCTACAAGGAACAGTACTCACTCCCATCTTGTTCCTCATCCTCAAATTGGACATAGACAGGAAGACAGGGATACAAACCACAGTGCCATGTCTTCCTTTGCAGATGACACCCAAATCTGCATGACAGTGTCCACCATTGAAGACACTGCAAGACTCCAAGCAGACATCAACCAAATCTTTAAATGGGCTGCAGAAAACAATATGAAGTTCAATGATGAGAAATTTCAATTACTCCGATATGGAAAACGTGAGGAAATTAAAATTTCATCAATTTCATCGGAGTATAAAACAAACTCCAACCACACAATAGAACGAAAAACTAATGTCAAAGACCTGGGAGTGATCATGTCAGAGGATCTCACCTTCAAGGACCATAACACTGTAGCAATCACATCCACTAGAAAAATGACAGGATGGATAATGAGAACCTTCAAAACCAGGGATGCCAAGCCCATGTTGACACTTTTCAGGTCACTTGTTCTATCTAGGCTGGAATATTGCTGCACACTAATTGCACCTTTCAAGGCAGGTGAAATTGCTGAACTAGAAAATGTGCAGAAAACCTTCACAGCATGCATAACTGCAATAAACCACCTCAATTACTGGGAACGCTTGAAGTTCCTAAACCTGTACTCCCTAGAACGCAGGCGAGAGAGATACATTATTATATGCACTTGGAAAATCCTTGAGGGATTAGTACCAAACTTGCACACGAGAGTCACTCCCTACAAAAGCAAAAGACTCGGCAGAAGATGCAACATCCCCCAATGAAAAGCAGGGTGCCACTAGCACGTTGAGAGTCAACACAATAAGTGTCAGGGGCCCAAGACTGTTCAACTGCCTCCCAGCGTGCTTAAGGGGGATTACCAATATACCCCTGGCTGTCTTCAAGCAGGCACTGGACAGGCACCTAAAGTCAGTGCCTGACCAGCTGGGCTGTGGTTCATACGTCGGCCTGCGTGCAGCTAGCAGTAACAGCCTGGTTGATCAGGCTCTGATTCACCATGAGGCCTGGTCACAAACCGGGCCCCGGGGGCGTTGACCCCCAGAACTCTCTTCTAGGAAAACTGAATATTTCAGTACTGTTGTTCAGTGAATATTTCACTTCTGTTGTTCACTGAATATTACACTACAGTTGTTCACTAAATATTTCACTACTGTTGTTCCCCCGAATACAGTGGACCCCAGAGTTTCGGTCACCTCGGAAATTGAGTAATTATGTAAGTGTAATATTGTAAGAGCTTTCGTAAGTGTATTTTTGGGGGTCTGAAATAGACTAACTTACTTGACATTATTCCTTAAGGGAGTAAATTTGTTTGGTAATGGCACTTGAGCAGGCTTCTGGAATGAATTATGCTCAATACTCGGGGGTCCACTGTATTACACTACTGTTGTTCAGTGAATATTACGCTACTGTTGTTCACCGATTATTTCACTACTGTTGTTCAGTGAATATTTCACTACTGTTGTTCAGTGAATATTTCACTTCTGTTGTTCAGTGAATATTTCACTTCTGTTGTTCACTGAATATTTCACTACTGTTGTTCACTGAATATTTCACTACTGTTGTTCACTTAATATTTCACTACTGTTGTTCACTGAATATTTCACTACTGTTGTTCACTGAATATTACACTACTGTTGTTCAGTGAATATTTCACTACTGTTGTTCACTGAATATTATACTACTGTTGTTCAGTGAATATTACACTACTGTTGTTCACTGAATATTTCACTACTGTTGTTCACTGATTATTTCACGACTGTTGTTCACTGAATATTTCACTGCAGAATTCTTGGTTACTGCAGAAAGCAGATTACAGACTTGACCTTACAGTATTTTCCATATATAGATATTGTTTATATTAGCTCTCATGAGTACACAAGACTGCTCTTTTTATAAAATATATAAGACATTCTGAACAACAATACAACTTATTTTCTCTATGAACTTTATATGACTGACATTTCATTAACATATTTCACTCTCAACACTGTTACTGTATATTCCCTTTATATATTCTCATGAGTTTATAACTAAAATATTCCTGAAACATTAAACACTAACATGTTTTATCTCCTGAATGTACCCGTGTATGTCTCACAAGATTTAATTTAACACTAAAACATTTCAGACACTCTGAACACTGATATGGTTTATCCCCTGTATGTACTCTCATATGTGTCACAAGATTGGTTCTTTCACTAAAACATTTCGGACAATCTGAACACTGATATGGTTTTTCCCCTGTATGTACTCTCATATGTGTCACAAGAGTAGTTTTATCACTAAAACATTTCAGACACTCTGAACACTGATATGGTTTTTCCCCTGTATGTACTCTGATATGTGTCACAAGATGGCTTTTATTAGTAAAACATTTCAGACAATGTGAACACTGATATGGTTTATCTCCTGTATGTACTCTCATATGTGTCACAAGACTGCTTTTTTTAGAAAAACATTTTAGACAATGTGAACACTGATATGGTTTATCTCCTGTATGTACTCTCATATGTGTCACAAGACTGTCTTTTTTAGTAAAACATTTCAGACAATGTGAACACTGATAGGGTTATCTCCTGTATGTACTCTCATATGTGTCACAAGATTGTTTTTTTGACTAAAACATTTCAGACACTCTGAACACTGATATGGTTTATCTCCTGTATGTACTCTCATATGTGTCACAAGACTGTTTTTTTTACTAAAACATTTCAGACACTCTGAACACTGATATGGTTTATCTCCTGTATGTTCTCTCATATGTGACACAAGATTGTTTTTTTGACTAAAACATTTCAGACACTCTGAACACTGATATGGTTTATCTCCTGTATGTACTCTCATATGTGTCACAAGAATGGTCTTATTACTAAAACATTTCAGACACTCTGAACACTGATATGGTTTATCTCCTGTATGTACTCTCATATGTGACACAATATTGTTTTTTTGACTAAAACATTTCAGACACTCTGAACACTGATATGGTTTATCTCCTGTATGTACTCTCATATGTGTCACAAGATTCGTTTTTTTACTAAAACATTTGAGACACTCTGAACACTGATATGGTTTATGTTCTTTACGTTTTTCCATATTTTTTTAATGAAGGTTTTTCATTTAAAATATTTTAGTCATACAACAGTGGTAGAGTTAATCTTCCTTATGTACTCACCTGTCTATTTCATGATTTTTATTAACTACTTATGAACATATTCCCATGTTAAGATTTATTTAGGCAAAACTTTCCCTACTTATAATCACTAATAAAGTTTATATTGTGTGTTAAAAGACTATCATAATTTTTGTTTTGTGTTAAAAGAGTAACATATGTACTAGAACACTGCACATACACTCAACAACATTATTATTTTCTCTGGTTTTTAAACAGATTTTTCTGAATTTTTTTTAATTACAGTAGTATTACTAATTTGTATTTTTCTATTAACTGCCATGCATCTTTACACAGAATTCCCAATATTAAAAGCAAAATTGTTTTATTAGTAATACTTAGCTAGTTAAAAATTCCCAAGAATAACAGGTGTTGCCTTTCTTGAAGTACTGAAGATATAGTGCCTGGCAAGATACAACCTGGTAGTCTTACACTGGTGCTTCTTGAAGTACTGAAGATATAGTGTCTGTCAAGACACAACCTGGTAGTCTTACACTGGTGCTTCTTGAAGTACTGAAGATATAGTGTCTGGCAGGACACAACCTGGTAGTCTTACACTGGTGCTTCTTGAAGTACTGAAGATATTGTGTCTGGCAAGACACAACCTGGTAGTCTTCAACAAAATACTTCTGCAATAGAAACATGAGTCAGTATAGTACAATATCCCACAACTACCAACACATCATATCAAACAGAAAATATTTTTTTTCTATTTTCACATGTTTCACTAATTAAAATTGTCACTTTTAACCCTTTCACTGTCGGTCCCATAATATTACACTTAGAAGACCGTGTTTTGCGGTGTATTTTTGTATGTCATTAATGGTTGTATTCTCGTTTTCTTGGTCTCATTTAATAGAATGGAAGACATATTACAAAAATTAAGATGATTTTGAATGGTTAACAGACAAAAAGTAGCTTGAAAATAAGCTCAAATTAGTGGAAAAGTTTGATTTTTGACGATGTTCAGAACATAAGAAAGGAGGAGCACTGTAGCAGGCCTGTTAGCCCATACTAGGCAAGTCCTTCACAATCCATCCCACTAACAGAATATTTGCTCAACCTAATTTTCAATGCTACCCAAGAAAAAAGCTTTGATAATTTTATTTACTCATGTGCAAGTCCAACTCAAATCCAACCCCTCTCACTCATGAATTTATCCAACCTAAATTTAAAACTACCCAAGGCCATAGCTTCAATAACCCTACTAGGCAGACTGTTCCACTCATCAACTACCCTATTTCCAAACCAATACTTTCCTATATCCTTTCTAAATCTAAACTTATCTAACTTTAATCCATTATTGCGGGTTCTCTCTTGGAGAGATATCCTCAAGACCTTATTTATATCCCCTTTGTTAATACCCATTTTCTACTTGTGTACCTCGATCATGTCTCCCCTCATTCTTCGTCTTACAAGTGAATGTAATTTAAGGGTCTAAAATCTATCTTCATACGGAAGATTCCTAAGGCTATATATTAAATTAGTCATTCTACGCTGAATGTTTTCTAACGAATTTATATCCATTCTGTAATATGGAGACCAGAACTGAGCTGCATAATCTAGGTTGAGGGAGTGCCCTCTTATACCATAGTGTGATAATTTTAGGTGTAACAGATCATGGTCAACTGTATCAAAAGCTTTACGTAAATCAATGAAGATTCCCACTGGGATTTCTTTTTTCTTGAAGTACTGATGATGTATAAAGTTGTAATATAACCTCTGGACTTCTTTTGCTTACACTTCTTGATATAAATCCCAGTAATCTATTTGCCTTATTACGTACGCTTATGCATCGCTCTCTTGGTTTAAGGTTGCTGTTTACCAATACAGTGGACCCTTGAAAATCGTCTCCCTTGAGAATCGGAGTAAAATGTAGATGGGATACAAGGAAAATAGAAGCAGTAAGTAAGAGAGAGGTGAAGGTTTATAAACTAAAAGAGAAGGCAGTTAGGGTAAGATATAAACAACTATTAGAGGATAGATGGGCTAGTGAGAGTGTAGGCAATGGGGTCGAAGATGTATGGGGTAAATTTAAAAATGTAGTGTTAGAGTGTTCAGCAGAAGTTTGTGGTTACAGGTGAGTGGGTGCGGGAGGGAAGAAGAGCGATTGGTGGAATGATGATGTAAAGAGAGTAGTAAGGGAGAAAAAGTTAGCATATGAGAGGTTTTTACTAAGTAGAAGTGATGCAAGGAGGGAAGAGTATATGGAGAGAAAAAGAGAGGTTAAGAGAGTGGTGAAGCAATGTAAAAAGAGAGCAAATGAGAGAGTGGGTGAGATGTTATCAACAAATTTTGTTGAAAATAAGAAAAAGTTTTGGAGTGAGATTAATAAGTTGAGGAAGCCTAGGGAACAAATGGATTTGACAGGAGAGTTATTAAATGGAGAGTCAGAGGTATCGGGAAGATGGAGGGAATATTTTGAGGAGTTGTTAAATGTTGATGAAGAAAGGGAAGCTGTGATTTCGTGTATAGGGCAAGGAGGAATAACATCTTGTAGGAGTGTGGAAGAGCCAGTTGTGAGTGTGGGGAAAGTTTGTGAGGCAGTGGGTAGAATGAAAGGGGGTAAGGCAGCTGGGATTGATGGAATAAAGATAGAAATGTTAAAAGCAGGTAGGGATATAGTTTTGGAGTAGTTGGTGCTATTATTTAATAAATGTATGGAAGAGGGTAAGGTACCTAGGGATTGGCAGAGAGCGTGTATTTTTCCTTTGTATAAAGGCAAAGGGGACAAAAGAGAGTGCAAAAATTATAGGGGAATAAGTCTGTTGAGTGTACCTGGTAAAGTGTATGGTAGAGTTATTATTGAAAGAATTAAGAGTAAGACAGAAAGTAGGATAGCAGATGAACAAGGGGCCTTTAGGAAAGGTAGGGGGTGTGTAGACCAAGTGTTTACAGTGAAACATATAGGTGAACAGTATATGGATAAGGGTAAAGAGGTTTTTGTGGCATTTATGGATTTGGAAAAGGCATATGATAGGGTGGATAGGGGGGCAATTTGGCAGATGTTGCAGGTGTATGGAATAGGAGGTAGGTTACTGAAAGCAGTGAAGAGTTTTTATGAAGATAGTGAGGCTCAGGTTAGAGTGTGTAGGAGGGAGGGGGACTATTTCCCAGTAAAAATGGGCCTTAGACAAGGATGTGTGATGTCACCGTGTTTGTTCAATATATTTATAGATATGGTTGTAAGAGAAGTGAATGCGAGGGTCTTGGCAAGAGGTGTGGGGCTAAAAGATAAAGAATCAAATACAAAGTGGGAGGTCACAGTTGCTTTTTGCTGATGACACTGTGCTTTTGGGAGATTCTGAAGAGAAGTTGCAGAGGTTGGTGGATGAATTTGGTAGGGTGTGTAAAAGAAGAAAATTGAAGGTAAATATAGATTGGAGGGAGAGAGTATGGAGGAGGTGAATGTATTCAGATATTTGGTAGTGGACATGTCAGAAGATGGGTCTATGAAGGATGAGGTGAATCATAGAATTGATGAGGGGAAAAGGGTGAGTGCAGCACTTCGGAGTCTGTGGAGACAAAGAACTTTGTCCATGGAAGTAAAGAGGGGAATGTATGAGAGTACAGTAGGGCCCCACTTATACGGCAGGTTAGGTTCCAGGCTAGTGCCTTAAAGCAGACATCGCCGAAAAGCAGAACGTCATTTTTTTCCACTTCTAAATGCATATAAATGCCAGACAACAAGCTTACACTAACTTATATTAAGTTAATAATAGCACTAGGCATTAAAAAACACAATAAAAAGTAAGATACACACAGAGTACACTAATTACTTACCTTAAAGTATTAACATTGGCTTAAAATAGTATGAACCAATTTATGAAAAGATCAGTAGTCATCCAAGCTTTCGAATTGGATTTATAATAAACAGGGAGGCTACCTTTTGCATAGTTCTTTAGGGCCCTAGGATTCACTGAGTAATAAATTATCATAGGTTTTAACTTGCAATCCCCAGCAGCATTAGCTCCTAGCAAATGTTAGTTGAAGACTCAGATGAGTCAAAGGGATGTTAGGAAGTATTTCTTCAGCCATAGAATAGTCAGGAAGTGGAATAGTCTAGCAAGTGATGTAGTGGAGGCAGGAACCATACATAGCTTTAAGACGAGGTATGATAAAGCTCATGGAGCAGGGAGAGAGAGGACCTAGTAGCAGTCAGTGAAGAGGCAGGGCCAGGAGCTAAGTCTCGACCCCTGCAACCACAATTAGGTGAGTACAATTAGGCGAGTACACTCTTGGGTTATCCTGGGTTCTCTACATATATGCTGCTATATGTAACTGTATTTGATGGCTATCTCAGTGATCAACATATACCTTGTTAGTAAGTTTAATCAGGTATACACAAATACAGTTACATAGATTATCATACTTAGCAGAATATGCATAGACAACCTAGGATAACCCAAAAAAGTCAGTTCACTGAGTTTAATCATTTCTAACTTGGCACTTAAAGTAAGAGGCTTACGACTCCTCTTTTTATCACAACTAAGCTTAGACGCCATAGTCAATGAGAGCCAACTAGTTAACGAAAGAGTAAACGAGAGAGAGAACGAGATACGGAGTTCAGACAAGGTAAAAAAAAAAAAACTGAACAGGTAGTGGGTGACCACTTGGTCAGGCAAAATGAATGCGATTAATACGTGTCCACTTTTAGTTCATTCACATACGTTTGTAAAAGTTTGTGAAACTTTTACCTCAAAATAATTTTTTTTATTATAATAATTACCTCACAATACAAATACTCTTACATTGTGTATAAGTTAGTACAAAATAAACAAACAGCAACACTCCCATTCTCATGCAACACACTATTTTTAGAGTTAATGATAGTATTATTATTATTATCATCATAATAAAAAAGAAGCGCTAAACCAACAAGGGTCGTGAATAGCTATACGTATATAGATTGAAGGCATATGGAAGGAATATTTTTCTACAGTTATCCCTCAGTGTTTTATTAGAGAAAACTTAATTCTTCCGACACTCCTACAAAGTCGCTTGGTAAACAAATCTCATATTTGTCAATTTTTATTCTATGGGTGTATGTATCATGTTTATATGCTATGTAACGTGTTTCTTATATAATTTTGAAGAAAATATCATAGATGGATTAATGAAAATGTCTATATTAACATAAAATAAGACATTTAATGTGCCCAAGAGTGATTATTATTAATATTACGTAATGTTTTCCCTCTGCCCGGCAACACCATAGCATATAAACAGTATGTTTATATGCTTTGTAACGTGTTTCTTATATAATTTTGAAGAAAATATCATAGATGGATTAATGAAAATGTCTATATTAACGTAAAATAAGACATTTAATGTGCCCAAGAGTGATTATTATTAATACAGTAGAACGTCATTTAGCACGAGATTATGTTGCACGTTACCTTTATTGCACGATTTAAGATTTGCGACACATTATCATCTTACACGACGTAAAGGTGATATTACACGGTTCGGCAGGAGGGGAAAAATTTTGAGAGCATGGTTATTTACTGCCTAAGAATCCTCATGCTTTGAGGAAAAGGGAATTTGTTTTTCCTTCCTGCAAACTGTAAGTTTATTCAGATACACGGGGCCAGGAGCTGAGTCTCGACCCCTGCAACCACAATTAGGTGAGTACAGTTACATACATTATCATACATAGCAGCATATGTGTAGAGAACCTAGGATAATCCAAGTCAGTCAATGAAAATACTGTCACTCTGACTTTTTTGGGTTATCCTAGGTTCTCTACACATATGCTGCTATGTGTGATAATCTTCGTAACTGTATCTGTGTATACCTGAATAAACTTACTTACAGTTTGCGGGAAGGAAAAACAAATAACCATTTCCACAAGCAGCCTTGTTGTTGTTCAGCGGGGGACACCACCAGCCATCCCTCCCCACCCACCCAGGACCCCACCATCCCAGCATTCGTATGTATTTTATACGCGTCACAGTGTTGCTCAAAGTGGCAAGAAAATGTATAAGCATTTAAGTCTTAGAATTACCGAAGAAAGATTAATATTAGACAAGACATAACCCGTGGCAGTAATGAAGTGTTACTTTGTACACATAAAAAGAGGTAAACATAAGTTTGTGACTGACTGACTTGACTGACTGACTGACTGACTGACTGACTGACTGACTGACTGACTGACTGACTTGACTGACTGGACGCTGACTGGACTTGACTGACTGACTGACTGACTGACTGAATGACTTGACTGACTTACTGACTGAATGACTTGACTGAATGACTTGACTGACTGAATGACTTGACTGACTTACTGACTGAATGACTTGACTGACTGAATGACTGAATGACTTGACTGATTTACGACTGAATGACTTGACTGACTTACTGACTGAATGACTTGACTGACTTACTGACTGAACTGACTTGACTGACTGACTGACTGAACTGACTGACTGACTGACTGACTGACTGACTTACTGACTGACTGACTGACTGACTTGACTGACTGATGACTACTGACTGACTTACTGACTTGACTGGACTTACTGACTGAATGACTTGAGCTTACTGACTGAATGACTTGATGACTTACTGACTGAATGACTTGACTGACTTACTGACTGACTGACTTACTGACTGAAGACTTGACTTACTGACTGAATGACTGACTGACTTCTACTGAATGACTTGACTGACTTACTGACTGAAATGACTGACTTACTGACTGAATGACTTGACGATTACTGACTGAATGACTTGACTGACTTAGCTAACTGAATGACTTGACTGACTGAGCTTGACTGCGAATGACTTACTGACTGAATGACTTGCTGACTGAGCTGGACGAAGACTTGACGACTGACTGACCTACTGACTGACTACTTGACTGACTGGACTACTGACTTGACTGACTTACTGACTGATGACTTGACTGACTTACGACTGAATGATTGACTGACTTACTGACTGATGACTTGACTGACTTACTGACTTGACTGACTTACTGACTTACTTTACTTACTGACTGAATGACTTGACTGACTTACTGACTGAATGACTATGACTGAATGACTTGACTGACTGAATGACTTGACTGACTGAATGACTTGACTGACTGACTGAATGACTTAAAGTTAGACACCAGTACAACCATCGACTTCAGTACCAGAACCTCTTCCATCCACCTCAGCCCAGTAGGCCCACAGCATAACTCTCCACTCTCTTCACAATCATCCACAAACAAAAGCACCCACAATTTAAGGTAAATACCATTATTTCTGTTACATTTGTAGTCTTAAGCAGTAAAAACAACATAATACATCACGATAATGAACTACAATTACATATTCACTTTTATTTTTTTAAGATCTGTTGGTCTAAAAAAACTTGTTTGGCTTTTGGGGACTCCCAGGAACGTAACCCTATTTTTCCCATAAGTTCTGTTAATTATTTAACACGAAATTATCTAACACGACTTTTTCAGGAACGTAACATTATCGTGCATACATGACGATCTACTGTATTATGCTAGAATTTTGCTGGTAATAATTCTATAAACGACACATATGCAACACTTGTCGGTTCTTTGAACCATTTATCTACATTCCTGCCAGACACAGCAACATCTTGGAATCTTAATACAGGGAATTCTTCACTTGCCTAGCATATAGACATGACCTACTTCTACATATAGATTTGTCAAGTGTGATACTACCTGCGGCTGCTTCACCTCACCTGTCTACAGTATATAAGCCACTTCACGCATATGCTGTGTTCCTTTTCAAGATTGATGGACTGGTTACATCGACTCAAGACTGAGGGACTGATTACCTCAAACTCTTTCTGATCTTCACCATCCTTCTGTACAGGGCTGTTGAAGCCAGTGTGGCAAAACGTTTCCCCAATAAAGATACCCAAGTGTTGCACATGTGTCTAATTTATCAACTTGTCGGTTCTCTAAACCATTTTGTCTAGACGAACCACTGGCCTCCATGTGGCAGGGTCTGGTAACTCAGATAACTCTGAGGATGACAGTGGTCACAAATAATAATAATAATAATAATCTGAACCATTTATCTACAAGATCAATGCTGTCGACCATCAATAAAGTTTACACTTGAATGAAAAAAAAGGCAAACTTCTTTTCCTCGGCGTCCTCTGGCCCGGTCTCCCGGCATGACAAACTTATCTTCAGAGAGAGTGTATAGAAAACCTACCAACAAGGACGATGTTATACACTTCTATTCACACCAAGACACCGGCATTAAAAGAGATGTCCCCTTTGGGTTCTACTTGAGGAAACTCTTCACATATCCAGACCTTGTTTTCTTGAAGAATGTATCTACATAACACAAGCCTTTACACGTCTACAGTTTCCATCTTTCTTTATTCGGGATTCGCTCAAGACACACGCTATCCTCAACAAATCCCCCCTGGAACAGTCTTCTAAGCGTTCACAGTGCTCCCGTGCGGTGATGTTGCAACCAATATTCGGGTACTTGCTAAGAATAATATAAATGTTTCCACCATAAGCACATCTATCAAAACCTCACTATGAAACAGTCCCACACTTTAACTTTCACAGCATTTTACACCATTCCCTTTTGGAGTGTTTAAAAAAATATGTGGAAACAGGCAGAATCTTTCGGTCCGCATGAACAAATATCAAAAGCCAACAACAGAGATGACTGAAGGTAAGCCTTGTCCTCCACATGATATTTGATGAATTGGGATGAGGCATGCTCGTCCTCACCGGGCAAGACCTTGAGCCGCCCATCACGTCTGGAAGCATCACAAACCCCTCACCGATACCATAAGGGGGAAAATAATACGGGAAAATACAAAATTTCTAAAACATTAGCATACATGATACTCCCAAACCCGGCAAAGCACCACCTACCTAACCACAGGAGTCACATGATCCCCTTTTCTACGTCCTCATCCCAATATGGCATTCCTCAGATCACCATGCATCACTGATATTCTCCTATATATATTGTCTTCGTAACCTCTGTATGTTAGGAAGTGATCAAAGTCCCCAAAACCAAAAAGTTTTAATAAATATGTCCTAGTGTTTGCTTACTTGTTTTCTAAACTACGATGAGAAAACATTTTTCCCTTTAAAAAATTATACTTTTTTAGTTTGAATCGGGCAAAATAATGACTACTCTAAAAAAAGTCTCATCCGACCCAAAACCCTGGCCAGGTGGCCATGAAAGTGTGGAGTAAGGCTGCTCCAGAGGGGGCTGGGGGGTATGATCCTCCCCGGGCCACCTGTAATGTCTTCTCTGCTGTACTAAGTATACCAGTGCCAGATGCTGAGAATGATGAAGCTTCAGTAGGACATATGTCATCACCTCGCAGGTTGGGCTCTGCTTGCACTTTCCAGCCAATGGAACTTTCGGTATCAGGTGTTTGTAAAGGTTTTGATGTTGCTTCTCTTGCCTTGGAGACCAGAATCGACGAAGAGATCGAATTGTTGACAATCTAACTTCATTCTATCGTGACAGTTGGGCTAATGGTTCTATGACAAACCCACGTATGGTGATCTTGATGCCCTGCTAAGTGGAAAGTTGGAGATTGTAGTAGGTGCTGGGGAGAATGATGAAGAGCTTCATGGGATGTTAGACCCATTAGCAGTAACAGAAGCTTTACGATAAGCCACAGCCTATTCTGTTATCATCTCCTGAAGTGCCTATAGCAGAACTGTGGGTGGCTGTGGTCTGCTTGTGCACCCACTATGATGTGATGGTTGTGGACAGCCCCGGGGTGGGCTGTTGAACCGTTCTAAACCCCCAATTCTTCGTGAAGATGATGCCCCCAAAGGCGAAAATACACAGGTTGACCAAACCCGGTTAAACCCCCGGAATTTTTTAAAAAACCCCAGTGAGTCGATTGCCCTCCCCCGTCGGGAGCTGGGTGTCCTAAAACCTAGTCTTGCTGCCTAAAAAAACAATCCTCAACAGCCTTCCCCAGGGGCCTTGTGCGGGGTTTCCCTTTTTTCCCCTTCCCCAACCCTCTTGGGTTCAAAACCCATTGAAGTTTTTTTTCCCCGGGCCGGAATGTGATGAATGTTTTTTGGAAACTGGTTTACAATCAGCTGATCCCCCCCCCATTAACAACAAATGATCGATGAAGGTAAGCAACATTATTGTTTTAAAAAAAAAAATTGATTTTGTGTTCCCTAATCATCCAAAAAAAAATAAAACTGAATTTTTTTGGTTTAAAATTCCCTAAATCAATCATCAAGTCTTTTAAATTTACATTTTTTTAATGATATTAGGGAAAATTCATGTAAAAAAAAAATTTTGGGGGAGTCTTGGCCCTTTTTTATATTCAATCTAGGTTTTGGTTTTTAAAAAATTTTTCTTGGTATTTTTTTTTTTTTGGATTTGCATTTATATCTTTAATAAATATTTATTAAAAAATTTTCCCCCCAGATAAGGGGTGTTCATTGGAAAAAACTGGCAATCTCCCGGGAAAGTTTTTTCCCTGTGTTGGTGCCCAGAGGCAAAATCATCTGCCAGGATGTAATTTGGTCACAGACTTGGTGTGAGGTGACACACCTCCCCCCCAGTGCTGCCCGGTGTGCCCAGGTGAAACCCCCACATATATCATGTGAATCCCGAAAAAAAAAATAGATGGTCATTCAGATTCTTTTTTTTTAGATCTATTGTTTTGGTCAAAATATCCCCCAAAAAAAAAAAAAAAACCCCCCCCCCCAAAAAAAAGAACAAGTCCCCCAAACACTCGCTCCCAGGCTATTTTGGCCATATACAAAACCCCGGGGGAGAACCCCAGCCTGGGGGGGTTGTGGTTGTCACCAGCTGATCAAGGCGTGTTTTTAAGGCTCCCCAGTTGTTTGTTGGTTTGGGGGGGGCCCCCTTTTTTTCTTCATAATTTTTTTTTCCCATCAGTGGTGTTTTTGACCCATTTCTGGGGAAAAATTTACTGGGATGTCGTTTTACCCTAGGGGGGACCCCCCCTGGCCCATACTCAGTTGACAACTGTTTTTTCCTTGGGTCATGATATGGATTTGTGTCCCCCGCTGGGGTTTATAAAAAGGCCCTTATGGTTGATGAGGGGCCCCCTTTCAGCCTAAAAACCCCCCCCCTTCTTGTCTAGCTGTGTTTTTTTCCCCCCCACATTACCCCAGACGGGTGGTGGTT
>WNWK01043561.1:0-7500 GCA_009830355.1 Cherax destructor
GGACAAAGAGAGTGCAAAAATTATAGGGGAATAAGTCTGTTGAGTGTACCTGGTAAAGTGTATGGTAGAGTTATTATTGAAAGAATTAAGAGTAAAACAGAAAGCAGGATAGCAGATGAACAAGGGGCTTTAGGAAAGGTAGGGGGTGTGTAGACCAAGTGTTTACAGTGAAACATATAGGTGAACAGTATTTGGATAAGGGTAAAGATGTTTTTGTGGCATTTATGGATTTGGAAAAGGCGTATGATAGGGTAGATAGGGGGCAATGTGGCAGATGTTGCAGGTGTATGGAATAGGAGGAAGGTTACTGAAAGCAGTGAAGAGTTTTTATGAGGATAGTGAGGCTCAGGTTAGAGTGTGTAGGAGGGAAGGGACTATTTCCCAGTAAAAGTGGGCCTTAGACAAGGATGTGTGATGTCACCGTGGTTGTTCAATATATTTATAGATGGGGTTGTAAGAGAAGTGAATGCGAGGGTCTTGGCAAGAGGTGTTGGGCTAAAAGATAAAGAAGCAAATACAAAGTGGGAGTTGTCACAGTTGCTTTTGCTGATGACACTGTGCTTTTGGGAGATTCTGAAGAGAAGCTGCAGAGGTTGGTGGATGAATTTGGTAGGGTGTGTAAAGAAGAAAATTGAAAGTGAATATAGGAAAGAGTAAGGTGATGAGGATAACAAAAAGAATAGGTGACGAAAGATTGGATATCAGATTGGAGGGAGAGAGTATGGAGGAGGTGAATGTATTCAGATATTTGGGAGTGGACATGTCGGGATGGGTCTATGAAGGATGAGGTGAATCATAGAATTGATGAGGGGAAAAGGGTGAGTGGAGCACTTCGGAGTCTGTGGAGACAAAGAACCTTGTCCATGGAAGTAAAGAGGAATGTATGAGAGTATAGTTATACCAACGCTCTTATATGGGTGTGAAGCATGGGTGATGAATGTTGCAACGAGGAGAAGGCTGGAGGCAGTGGAGATGTCATGTCTGAGGTCAATGTGTGGTGTGAATATAATGCAGAGAATTCGGAGTTTGGAAATTAGAGGAGGTGCGGATTACCAAAACGATTGTCCAGAGAGCTGAGGAGGGGTTGTTGAGGTGGTTTGGACATGTAGAGAGAATGGAACGAGACAGAGTGACTTCGAGAGTGTATAAATCTGTAGTGGAGGGAAGGCGGGGTAGGGGTCGGCCTAGAAAGGTTGGAGGAGGGGTAAAGGAAGTTTTGTGTGCGAGGGCTTGGACTTCCAGCAAGCATGTGTGAGCGTATTTGATAGGAGTGAATGGAGGCATATGGTTTTAATACTTGACGTGCTGTTGGAGTGTGAGCAAGTAACATTTATGAAGGGATTCAGGGAAACCGGCAGGCCGGACTTGAGTTCTGGAGATGGGAAGTACAGTGCCGGCACTCTGAAGGAGGGTGTTAATGTTGCAGTTTTAAAACTGTAGTGTAAAGCACCCTTCTGGCAAGACAGTGATGGAGTGAATGATGATGAAAGTTTTTCTTTGGCCACTCCTGCCTTGGTGGGAATCGGCCGATGTGTATAATAAAAATATATATATATATATATATATATATATATATATATATTTTTTTTTTTTCAACAAGTCGGCCGTCTCCCACCGAGGCAGGGTGACCCAAAAAGAAAGAAAATCCCCAAAAAGAAAAAGCTTTCATCATCATTCAACACTTTCACCACACTCATACATAATCACTGTCTTTGCAGAGGAGCTCAGATACGACAGCTGAGAAAAGTCCCTCCCAGCTGTCACTATCTCAGACCCTCCTTTAAAGTGCAGGCATTGTACTTCCCATTTCCAGGACTCAAGTCCAACTAAATCAATTAACTGGTTTCCTGAATCCTTCACACAATGTTACCCTGCTCACACTCCAACAGATCGTCATGTCCCAAAACCATTCGTCTCCATTCACTCCTATCTAACACGCTCACACATGCTTGCTGGAAGTCCAAGCCCTCGCCCACAAAACCTCCTTTACCCCTTCCCCCCAACCTTTTCTAGGACGACCCCTACCCCGCCTTCCTTCCCCTACAGATTTATATGCTCTCCAAGTCATTCTACTTTGATCCATTCTCTCTAAATGACCAAACCACCTCAACAACCCCTCTTCAGCCCTCTGACAAATACTTTTAGTAACTCCACACCTTCTCCTAATTTCCACATTCCGAATTTTCTGCATAATATTTACACCACACATTGCCCTTAGACAGGACATCTCCACTGCCTCCAGCCTCCTCCTCGCTGCAGCATTTGCAACCCATGCTTCACACCCATATAAGAGTGTTGATACCACTATACTTTCGTACATTCCCTTCTTTGCCTCCATGGATAACGTTTTTGTCTCCACAGATACCTCAATGCACCACTCACCTTTTTTCCTCATCAATTCTATGGTTAACCTCATCCTTCATAAACCCATCCGCTGACACATCAACTCCCAAATATCTGAAAACATTTACTTCTTCCATAATCCCTCTCCAATGTGATATCCAATTTTTCTTTATTTAAATCGTTTGATACCCTCATCACCTTACTCTTATCTATGTTCACTTTTAACTTTCTACCTTTACACACTCTCCCAAACTCGTCCACTAACCTTTGCAACTTTTCTTTAGAATCTCCCATAAGCACAGTATCATCAGCAAAAAGTAACTGTGTCAACTCCCATTTTGCATTTAATTCTCCATAATTTAATCCCACCCTCTCCCCAACACCCTAGCATTTACTTCTTTTACAACCCCATCTATAAATATATTAAACAACCATGGTGACATTACACATCCCTGTCTAAGACCTACTTTTACCGGGAAGTAATCTCCTCTCTCCTACACACCCTAACCTGAGCCTCACTATCCTCATAAAAACTCTTTACAGCCTTCAGTAACTTACTACCTATTCCATACACTTGCAACATTTGCCACATTGCTCCCCTATCCACTCTATCATATGCCTTTTCTAAATCCATAAATGCAATAAAACTTCTCTACCCTTATCTAAATACTGTTCGCATATATGCTTCACTGTAAACACTTGATCTACACATCCCCTACCCACTCTAAAGCCTCCTTGCTCATCTGCAATCCTACTCTCTGTCTTACCTCTAATTCTTTCAATAACAACCCTGCCATACACTTTACCTGGTATACTCAGTAAACTTATTCCCTATAATTTTTACACTCTCTTTATCCCCTTCCCTTTATATAAAGGAACTATACATGCTCGCTGCCAATCCCTAGGTACCTTCCCTCTTTCATACATTTATTAAACAAAAATACCAACCACTCCAGCACTATATCCCCCCCTGCTTTTAACATTTCTGTCATGATTCCGTCAATTCCAGCTGCTTTACCCCCTTTCATTCTACGTAATGCCTCACGCACCTCCCCCACACTCACATCCTGCTCTTCTTCACTCCTAAACGATGTTGTACCTCCCTGGCCAGTACATGAAATTATCGCCTCCTCTTTTCATCGACATTTAAAAGTTCCTCAAAATATTCCGCCATCTACCCAATACCTCCAGCTCCCCATCTACTAACTCCCTACTCTGTTTTTAACTGACAAATCCATTCGTTCCCTAGGCTTTCTTACCTTGTTTATCTCACTCCAAAATTTTTCTTGTTTTCAGCAAAATTTCTTGACAGAGCCTCTCCGTTCTTTCATCCGCTCTTCTTTTGCACTCTCTCACCACTCTCTTCACCTTTCTTTTACTCTCCATATACTCTGCTCTTCTACTAACACTTCTGTTTTGTAAAACCTCTCATAAGCTACCTTTTTCTCTTTTATCACACCCTTTACTTCTTCATTCCACCACTCACTCCTCTTTCCTCCTGCACCCACCCTCCTATAACCACAAACTTCTGCCCCACATTCTAATACTGCATTTTTAAAACTATCCCAACTCTCTTCAACCCCCACTACTCCTACTTGCACTAGCCCACCTTTCTGCCAATAGTTGCTTATATCTCACCCTAACTTCCTCCTCCCTTAGTTTATACACTTTTACCTCTCTCTTACTTGCTGTTGCCATTTTCTTTTGTCCCATCTACCTTTTACTCTAACTGTAGCTACAACCAAATAATGATCAGATATATCCGTTGCCCCTCTATAAACATGTACATCCTGAAGCCTACTCATCAACCTTTTATCCACCAATACATAATCCAACAAACTACTTTCCTTACGTGCTATATCATACCTTGTATATTTATTTATCCTCTTTTTCATAAAATATGTATTACTTATTACCAAACCTCTTTCTACACATAGCTCAATTAATGGCTCCCCATTTACATTTACCCCTGGCACCCCAAATTTACCTACTACTCCATCCACAACATTTTTACCCACTTTAGCATTAAGATCCCCAACCACAATTACTCTCTCACTTGGTTCAAAACTCTCCACACACTCACTCAACATTTCCCAAAATCTCTCTCTCTCCTCTACACTTCTCTCTTCTCCAGGTGCATAAACACTTACTATAACCCACTTTTCACATCCAACCTTTATTTTACTCCACATAATCCTTGAATTTATACATTTATATTCCTTCTTTACCTGCCATAACTAGAAGAAGTAGCAAGACGTACCTGAAATCTTGCATGTTTATGAGACAGAAAAAAGACACCAGCAATCCTACCATCATGTAAAACAGTTTCAGGTTTCTGTTTCACAGTCACCTGGCAGGATGGTAGTACCTCCCTGAGTGGTTGCTGTCTACCAACCTACTACCTTTCATATATATATATATATATATATATATATATATATATATATATATATATATATATATATATATATATATATATATATATATATATATATATATATATATATATAAGACAACCACTATGAAAAATAGAAGAATTCAAGCGCTTTCGTGACTACTCACATTATCAAGGAACTATAAAAGGAAACATGACAAGAAGGCTTATAAAGAGGCAGAATACACCTCACAGTCACATCACACTAACAAAGACTACACCTCACAGTAGCGTAACAACGCACGACTCTGTGAAGAGGAACATAAGAAAGGACCTGAAACTCTTCCCAAGAATTAAGATTAGTCCAATTTATCATTAAATTCTTCCCAAATTTTATTAATTATAAATGAATCCAATTTATATTAAGAATTTTAATATCAAAGTTGTATTTAAAAATCTTGATACAGTAAAAAGACTTTTGATAAAAATTTCTCCCCAAAATGCTGACGGATGTGTCTATAAGATTCCCTGTAAAATATGCGATAAAGTTTATTATGGTCAAACTGGTAAAAGTCTTGAACTAAGATTAAAACAACATAAATATAGCATTAGAACTGGACAAGATTCTATTGCTCTATTTATTCATGTGAGAGACTTTAACCATCCAATTGATTTTCAAAATGCTGAGAAGGTTGTATCAAGCAAGTCCATGGTTGAGAGGAATATAATAGAATCATGTTTCATTAAAAGCAGTTTTGAAAATAATATGAATATTTCTTTTGGTTTATATAAATTGGATTCATTTATAATTAATAAAATTTGGGAAGAATTTAATGATAAATTGGACTAATCTTAATTCTTGGGAAGAGTTTCAGGTCCTTTCTTATGTTCCTCTTCACAGAGTCGTGGGTTGTTACGCTACTGTCAGGTGTAGTCTTTGTTAGTGTGATGTGACTGTGAGGTGTATTCTGCCCCTTTATAAGCCTTCTTGTCATGTTTCCTTTTATAGTTCCTTGATAATGTGAATAGTCACGAAAGCACTTGGAATTCTTCTATTTTTCATAGTGGTTGTCTTGCATATTTTGATATCACCTGTTTACTGTGATCTTTTGCATATATATATATATATATATATATATATATATATATATATATATATATATATATATATATATATATATATATATATGTATGTATATATATATATATATATATATATATATATATATATATATATATATATATATATATATATATAGTATGTATATATATATATACTGTATATAGTATATATATATATATATATATATATATATATATATATGTCGTGCCAGATTAGGTAAAATGGTCATTTACAGAACTCATTTAAAATTAAGTCCTTTCTAAAATATTTTCTTATACATTTAAAGTACTTTTTTTCATTTACTTAATGTATACAATTTATATTTTGTACAAGAGAAACTTTGAAAACTCTAATTATCATAAAAGTCGCATATTTAATTACCTATCTACTAATATATTTTAGATACTTAACTTAATTTATATATATATATATATAAATATGATATATATTATTTCTATATGTTAGATATATTTATATATATATATATATACATATATATATATATTATATATTATATGGATATATATATATATTTATAGCATAATATATAATATATATTATATATAATATATATATATATATATATATATGTATATATATATATGTATATATATATGTATATATATTTATATATATATATGTATATATATATATATGTATATATATATATATATATATGTATATATATATATATATATATATATATATATATATATATATATATGTATATATTATATATATATATATATATATATATATATATATAGTATATATATATATATGTATATATATTTATATATATCTGGCACCTCTGCCAGAGAGGGCTGTGGGCATCCTGCTCTGGGGTTTTGGCACAATATCGTCCAATCAAGAACTCCTACCAGGATTATCATCAACAGGCTGGTGTGTGAATATCTGCAGTTCGTGTTGGAAAGTGCTAGAAGACTCTACATCTCCTCTCCCACTTTAGAACCAAGAAAAGTGTTGTGCATGTGAAGTCAGTGAGGGAACATAACGGTCACCTATGGGTGGGTGAGGGAAGGCCTAATGGGGAGAAGGAGGCAGAGGGTGAGGGTAAAACTATTTCCCCCTTCCCTTCCCCAAACAGGCGCGCGTGTGCTCATGCTATGATAATGGAGTGTTTGTTCACCGCGTGTATAGTGTGTATAGTGTATATAGTATATAGTGTATATTGCATAGCATGTATTTAGCATGCGCACGGTATGCGCATAGCATGTGTGGTATATAGCAGTGTGTCAGTCATATAGTGTTGTTATAGTGACGCGTCCGGCCGGCCTACCTTATCACACATCCCCCATTCCTCCCTCGCCCCTCACTGCCCACCTCAAGGACGGGAGACCCTCTGCTCAACCACCACCACCATGAACCACATTCGGTATGTGTCATGTGCCATTTTCCCTACGGCTTACCACACAGTTTAAGGTATGGCAGATGATGCAGCCAGCCAGCCACAAAGCCAGGGAAATGGTGCACCCAACAATGAAAGAAGAGGCACATGTCAGGTGTGTGGAGAGTTTCGAGCACGCAACAGAGATGGCCTTATTCGTGCACACAATGGGTGTGCAGGATCACATAGGCCCCCAGCAGAGAGCAACCCACAGCCTCCACAGGCAAATGTCAATCCCAATGGCAACCTCCT
>WNWK01043561.1:12500-15446 GCA_009830355.1 Cherax destructor
GAATCCTAATCTCTGCCAATTTTGGAAGAAGTGATCTTGCGTTGACATGAATAAAGTGAAGGCCTGTTTTCCTAAGACAATCATAATCATCAATAAATGGCAAGGGGTCATTAGCATTAAAAATAGGAAAATGAATGTCATCATTGCTAAAGGGTAACTGTGCCAAAGTGCATTTGTTACAAACAAAATGAAATCTGGCACCATTACCATAATTTAACACACATCCATTATGCACCCAACCTTTACACAATTTACAACCGGTAAGTTTACTGTTCTTCTTTCGTACCTTAGTACAGTGTATACATATGTCTGGTGGTGTCTGAGATAATAATGTTTCTATTGTCTGTGCATTACCTATAGTGTTAAGGTTATCATTACTAGCAACTAGACCGTCATTATCACCATGACTTATCTGTCTGTTTTGCACCTGTACCATAGATTGAGGTCCTGGATTAGTATGAATATCGCCACTTAATAGCGCCACTATAAAAGCTGTGCGCCATTGTTTTGTTTTGGAGATGTGGGGTTGCCAAACCTTGCGGCGATAGTGGCACTTACGTTTCTGGTATGATGGCCACTGTTGGCCTTTCACTTTCCAGGGAGCTATCACCTCATTCACCTTTTCCAGACCCCATGACTGATTTCCTTCTTTTGAGAAATGCACAATAATGATAAATATCATTATGGCAGCCTGGACCCCTCTGATGCCAGCCATAGTTACTCTTCACTCTTTATCACTTCACAACAAAACTTTCTTTTCTTTTCTTTACTTTTTATTAAAAAGAAACCTCTGATCCTATCAGACACCTAGCAATGCCAAGTAGCTACTCTAGAAATCACCACTGGTTACTAGTAAATTTTCTGTTATCACATACCTGGATTACCCCTCAATTGTCCTCTTACTTCGTAAACTCCCATCACTCCTCACTTCATAGTCCGGCTTCCCCTATCACACTTCTAACTCATTTCCATCCTGGCAGTGTAAAAAGAAGTTTTTCAAAGGCGATGTCCGCACACAGCCCCATCAATCCCATATAGCGGGGCTCGTCGTTGTTGCTATTCCTCGTAGAGTTGATGTGTCAGCCATTTTTAAAAGCAGTGAGGGAAAAAAACGGCCACTGCCCCTGACAGATTTCTTGGAGTTTTGTCTAGATTTGGCGTTTTCTCCTATGTTTCCCTCCTAATGTACACTGGTCATTAATATGGAAGTCCGCCATTAAAAATATCCTTGGTTGGTTAACTATTCACTTCTTTCCACATTTAGCACTGAGAGAGAACCGCCGGTATAGCCTGACAGTTTCCTGGAGTTTGTTTTGTAGATTTATCGGTTTCTCCTGTGTTTCCCTCCCATTAACACTGCTGCAGTTGATATGATGGTCAGGTACTGTCAGTATAATTAGAATGTCGCTTCGTAGTTGTACCTCTGGCAATAGCTGGTGATTGAATGTCAGTCAGCCATGTTTAAATGATCACTTCCACCCCTCACCTGGCACTGAGGGAAAAAATCGACACTACATTATAGACCTGTCAGTTTCCTTGTATTTTGTTGATTAGGTTTTCCTTATGTTGACTTCACATTAACACTGTGCAGTTGATATGGGAGTCAGTCACTTCAATGTGGAAAACGGTTTTTTTAGGATTGACGTCTGGTAGCGGGTTGGGATTTGAATGCCGGTCTCCTCTTTGGTCATATTTGGTCCATTTCGCTGTAGTCACCGTCAGTTTTTTTGTCACTGTAAGTTCCTTGTATGTTTTGCAACAGTTCCTCAAACTTCAGATGTTCAATGAAACTTTTCCCCTTCACCATGGGAAGTCCCTCAGCGTCTTTGTTATCTTCTCATTGAAGATTTTTGCTTTGTCAGCCGCTCAACTTCAGCTGCTTCTTCTCCCAAAATCTCCTCCAGACCCCTTCCAGACTTTCCAATTTTTGGGGTAACGATAAACCTATTGTGATGATCACCAGAGATGTTACTTTAAAAAGACTCATAACTTACCGCCATAAAAATATTCGGTGTCTAGGCACGATATCTCATACCCCGCATTATATTCACTTCAACAACTGCTGTTGCGAAGTCTAAATCACGTTTCACTTTGTATTTTGTCTTAGGGCAATAGGTCCAGATGCGCTGATGTAACTTCTTTTTTTTTTATTTAAAAAATTATGTAAAAACCATATGACTGGAACAAAAAAAGTTTTGCATCATTCGACATAACATAGCAGAACAGTTTATCCACAATAAGGAAAAAAAAACCTTTTCCCCAAAAGTTACAATACATAACATTGCCCAAAAATAATAAAACATTTTTAAAACAACTAAATAATTTCAAAAAAAATAAGCATACCAAAGTTTTCAAAAAAATACAATCATGACATATGCATCACAGTATAAAATCCCCCCACCTACTTCTTCACTTTTTTGCCTCCCTACCAAAATTATATAAAGGGGGAAAAACCCTCCCCCCTGTCAAACACCACTGACACTAAAATGTTTCCTAAAACCTTCTAACTCAAAATTTACAAAAAAATTTTGTCTCGTAAAAGACAAAATATGGAAAACATTTTCAAATATTCCAAAAAAAAACATAATAAATCCTTAACCCAACCTAGGCTGATTACCTCATAGAAGTCAAGGGAAAGCCTAAGCTGTATCATATAAACATTCTTAAAAGTATTACAGAAGAAACACTGTAAAAATTGTCTGAATACTTTTGATTTTTTTTTCCTCATAAACATGGTCAATCCCGGGGGAGTGCAATGTGTGTGTTATTGACACATCTGAGGTAGAAGATGAGGAACTGCCTGATGTTGTAACTCTGAACCCTCATTCCCTAAATTTAAAAAAATGATTCTTTTGGGCAGAGGGAAGAAACATGATCTCCTTAAATTGTAAAACTTTTTTAGATGTCTTTACTGACATTCCTGGGGTAACCTCCACTGTTATCCCT
>WNWK01043562.1:0-15446 GCA_009830355.1 Cherax destructor
TACTATGAAAATTCAAACCTGGAAAATGTTCCCAGCCCCAAAACCCTTTCTATGATAGTGTACAACCTGGAACAATGTTTCAGCCCTTTTGTACTATGATAGTTACTAACCGGGAGCAAAAACCAAGTTTAGTACTATGATAATGTACAACCCCTAAAGCAATATTCCAGACTATGAAAAGGTATGGAAACCCCCCCCCCAAAAAAAAACAGGGGCCCACGTTTTTAAAGGGGCCCCTTTTTAAAAGGGCGATATCCAAATTTCCCAGGACCTCAAACTTTTGGGGGGAAAAACAGACAGAAAAGGGACGGTATTGGGGACTGGTAGCTGGAATGATAATTAACTCTATATGTTATACAGTGGCCCCTCGCCCAATGAACTTAATTTTCCCCAGGAGCTGTTCAACCCACAAAAAGTTGTTTTAAAACCTTATTTCTCATAAGAAAAATGTAAATACAATTAATCCGTTCCAGACCCCAAAAATATTCAAAAAAATTAATTTTTAAAATAAAATTTTTATAATTAAACAAAAAAAAATTTTTCTTCCTTTAAGAGACTTGGTGGACCGGAAGATAGGGGAGGAGGGGGATTTTTTAAATTTTTTGGGGAAGGGGGAACCCCCTCCATAAAGACTTCAGGTAACAAGTCCTTATCGGGGATTTTTCCCCTTCTTTTTTTTTTAATCCACTGGACCAGTTTGGGGGTCACTGGACCCCTGCCTCGTGAAAAAATGTCCACAGTCCTCTGTTTCTCCCTGTTTAATATTTTCCTAAAGTGCAACATGGCTCTGCCCTGAAGTGGTTCCAGGGCCCATTTCAGCTTGTGGGTGGTTTTTTTCAAAAAAACTTTGTTTCGCCCATTTGGGAAAAAAAATTTCCCCCAAGCAGAAAAGGCACCTCCTCTCTCTCCCCTCCCCCGGGAAAATAACCTCAGCTCTGGTCATGTTTCCCTTTTTCCCCAGTTTTTTCAGCCTTCATTTTTAGCTCTCCCTTTCCCTCCCCCAAAACTCTTCCCATCCCCCCCTCCCCCCAAACCCCCCCCCCCTTTTTCCCCCCAAATGCCAAAATATCTTCCAAAAGGGGGCCCCGGGAAAAATATAGGGTCAGCCTCAAACCTTCAAAATCCTTTTTTCAACACAATCCCCCAAGGGGCCCCCCAGATTCAAAGTGGGGGAATCACTCCCCCCCCAAACCCCTATAAGGCCTAGGGGAAAAAATTAAATGTTTTTCCCCGAACTCTCTTGGGGTCAATGCAGTGTCTGGGGGCACATCAAAGCATTTAAAACTGCTTTGGTGTCAGTTTTTTTGGTTTTATGACCTGCTGGCCCCTGGGCGGGGTGAGAGAAGTGGTGTTAGGGAAAGAACTTCACTATGATAAAATTTTAATTTGTCAGACAACCTTTTTTAAATTTAGGATGACAGGAGCATTGTCCATACCAGGAGGCAGGGGCAATTTTTTTTCCGGGGTATTTCTTCACATAAAACACCCAGCCCAACCATTCCATAAAAAAACCCCAAGTAACCTTTTGGTTTTTCCCTTTTAATGCACACAAATAATTCCTGTTAACATTGTGTTTTTAAAGGGGGGCTCTGGGATTTTCTGTGATACACCAGTAAAAACTTCCCTTTTTAAAAAAAAACCCCTGGCATTGGCCAAAAAAAAGTTAGCCCGTCTTTCATAGGCTTGTGTCCCGGATGTTTTTTTCCCCAGTTTAAGGTTTTGGGATTTTTTTCCCAAAAAAAGGGCCCGTTTCATCCAAAATTCCTTGTTGATGGAGGGGAAATTTTTCAGCCCCCCGAACCCCTTAAAAATTCCCCAAAATTTTCAGTTCGTTTGTCTAAGCTGGCTCCCCCCATGTTCACAAACTTTTTGCCCCCCACGTTTTTTAAAAACCCCCCAAAAACCCGCCTCGGGGTTTTTAAAAAACCCCCCTCCCCCCCGGTTTTAGGCATTGTCTTGACAAGATCTGCATCCCTTTCCTTTTCCTTTTTAAAAAAGGGGGAAAAAATTTTTACCTGCTAATTGTTTTTGTTTTCCCCCCATCAACAACTTCTCCCCCATCCACTGTTTTGGGTCTTTTTTTTAAAATTTTAAAAACCCCTTTTTTTTTCATTTTTTTCCTTTTTATTCATTTTTTTGCCGGGGTAGTGCCTTTTGTTTGTTTTGTTGAAAACCCCCCAAGCTCATTTTTAACCCTTTCCATTTCCTTTTTTTAACAATCTCTTTCTTAAAAGGGGGTTTCCTCCTGTCTTTACCACGGGGGGGCCCCCCGGGGGAAACTTTTTTGGCCCCAAAAAGGGTTATTTCACAGTGACAACCCCAAAACCCCAAATTTTAAAACCCAAAAAAAGTATTGTGAATTTTTTTAAAGAGCGGCGGGGTTGTTCTCAAAGGGGGTAAACCGCCGACTGGCACCCCGTCCCCCCCCCACAGCGCTTGCAGGGGGGAGGTGGACAGGTCTGGTACGGTTCCCCAGGGAAATGTTCCACATAAAAAAAATTTTGGGGGAAAAAAACTTGGTTACGATTTGTTCCCCCTTTTGGGTTTTGGGGGGGGGGTTCCACTTTAAAAGGTCAATGTGAGTCAAAACCTTTTTAAATTTTCCCCTGTACTAAGGACAAAAAAGGGGCAGTAAATACAGGGCCCCCCAAAAATTTAAAATTTTTCCCCCCGAAGTCTCCCAAACCACCCCCAAATTTACTCCCCTTAAAAAAATTTCAGGGGTTAGTTTTTTTCAGCCCCCCCAAAAAAACCTTCCCCCAAGAATTTAAAAATTTTCTTAAAATTCACGTTTTTCCCGGGGGGGTTTTTAACCGGGGTTTTTTTGTATCCCTTTTAAAAAATTTTTAAGGGGGGTTAAAAATGTTTTGGGTTTGAATGGTAATGGTACAATAATTCTTTTTTTTTGTAACAAAAAGCTTTTCAAAAATTCCCCCATAGGTTTACAATTTTTGGGGTTTTCCTAATTTTTAAAACAAATGCCCCCCCTTTTTATATTGATGATTATAATTTTTTTAAAAAAAACGGGGCCCTTTACTTTTTTTCATGCAAAAGATCATTTTTTTTCCAAAATTTTAGTTTTAAAAGGGAAATAGGGGGGCATTTTAACCCCCCTTTCTGAATCCTGGTTTTGGGTAATACGGTGACAAAAAAGGGGCAAAATAGGAAATTTTCAATATAAAACGCTTAGTTTGGGGAAAAAAAAAGGGGAAACCCTTTAAAAAGGGGTTTGGGGGAAAATTTTACATAAGAAATGACATTTTAAAACCCCAAAAACCCCCAAAAGGACAAAAAACTGGAGATTCGGGGGGAAAGTTTTTTTTTCCCCCAGAAAACCCATCTTAGTAGGAACTAGTTACCCCCTTCCCCCCCATGACCAGTTCTTAGGGATTTTTGGGGAGTCTTTGGACAAAAAATAAAAATTGGAGACAGAAATTTTGGGAGACTTTTTTTCCTTTTTTCACCCCCCCAAAAAAACGGTTTTTAAAAGGGGTTGAAACCCCCCTAGGTTTAAATAGTTACACTAACCCCTTTAAATTTCCCAAAAACCCCTGGATCACACAGTTCTCACCCCCCCTAAAAAAACCAAAAAATTTTAAAAAACCCCCGGGGGAAAACATTAGTCAGTCAGACATATTCCCCCCGGGTTTGGTGATCATTTCATCATTTACTGTACCGGGGAAAATCATTGGGAAAGGATGGCCCCACAGGACAAAAAAAAAGAGGTCAAAAAACTACAAAAAAGAAACACTGGTAAAAATCCCCCACAATTGTGACGGGGCAGTGATAACAAGTTCCCAAAACGTAAATGATGCCGGGAAAAAAAATTTAAAACAATGTTCATTTCCCCTTTTTGAAAAACGGGGACCAATGAAAGAGGTTAGGATTAAAGGGGAAAACCCCTGGAATACTAAGATATTAGATAATATAAAAATTAGAGACCATTTGGGGTAAAAAGATTTAAGGCAAACAAAAGGGAAAATTTTTTAAAAGGGAAAAAAATTTCCCCAAAAAGGGGGAACAAGTGCAGGGTTTTTAAAAGGGCAAAGAAAAAGGGACTATTCTAAAAAATTAAAAATTTTTAAAAAAATAAAAAAAAAACTCTGGCTCTGGTATAGCCATAAACCGGGTTAGATCTAACAAATACTAAACATAAAAAGGTATCCCGGGAAAAAACAAAAGTGGCAAATTTTTTTAAACCATATCACAACTGTGCATAAACCCCCTGAAAAAACTCCAAACGCATAAAAACCCTTTTTAAAAAGACTTAAAAAGTTTAAAAACTTTTAACAAAAAAGGGGGGAACCCCCCAAAAAATTTTTTAAAAAAGGGGGATCTCATGACTTGGGCCCCAAAAAAAACCCAAAATTTAAAAAAAAAAAACCCCCGGGCCCCCGATAACACCCCCCAAAAATTCCCCCAAAAAATGGGCCTCTAATTTTGTCCCCTATTGCTCACATAAAAAAAATTTTTATCCCCCTAATACCATCCGGGGGGTTAAAAGGGAGGCCAGAGTCACCCCTATTTCCCCAAAAAAAATAGTAGGTCTGTTTTAAAAACCGTATGGGGCCCATTAGATACTCAGTGAATATAAAAAAAATTTTAGAGAGGGGGGTGTACTGCCCAATTTTTTCCCCTCCTTTGCAAAATTTAAGTTATAAAAGGGGGGTTTGATCATACTCAACCGACACCCCCCCAATTAATCTGATGGTTGGAAAAATGAAATTGATGGGAAACCCCCCAAAGGGGAGGGGGAACCCTTTTGCCCCAAAAAAGGGCCCTTTTAAAATTAACCAAAATTAATTTTATGAAAAAAACCCAAAAATTTTGGAAATTCTTGGGGGGTTTGGGCCTCCCCGGGGAACAAAAAAAATTGTAAAAAACAAAAAAACAAAAAAAAACCCCGAAAAAAGGCAGGGGGGTTTCCCCCGGGGGTTTTTTGGGGGGTTTTTTCCTTTGTTATGAAAAAAGATATGCCCATCAGTGTAAAATGCAAACTCATACTTTTGCAGAGGGAATTTGTTATTTAAAAAGGAAAACCCCCAAGATATTAATGTTTTAAAAAAGGGGAAATGGAGTCCTGGAAAAGGGTTTTGTGGAAAAAAAACCCACTTCATCTTGGGAAAACTAAAAAGCCATATTTTTTTGGAAAAAAAACATAAACGGGGGGGGAAAAAAAAATTTTTTGTAAAATGTAAGGGGGGAACCCCCCTTTCCCCATTTTCCCCAGAAAAATTTCGGGGAAATTTCCCCCTTTTACCCATGCATGTCAGGGGGAACTTGGGGAAAAAATGTAAAAAAAGCGAATGCCAGACTGAAGTTCCTCTACAGACAAGCACAGTGCTCCCCTCTAAGGCTCGCACCCCCCATGTCTGCCTTTAAAAGTCATAGGACTACATTTGCTCTTCATGGTACCCCCCCCTTTTGAAAAAAAAAACTGAAATATAGACTACAAATCACTCAGAAAAAAAGAAGATTCATCCTGGACCTGGGTCCAAAGAGAACATGGGGCCAGGGTGAATTAAAACAATGGATATGCTGAATGTTGAAGACAGAAAAGTAAAACAATGAAGTTAAATCAAGTTTAAAAAATTGCTCACAAGCAGTGTCCAGAAATCTTGCTGCCCATTTTTTTCGGGGTTTGGGGGAAACCCAAAAAAACAATAGTACTAGGGGAAGAGAATAAAACTTTGTAGCCCCAACAGTGGCCAGGCTTCAAACCCCTTTTTTTTTGTCGCAATAAAGGAATGGAACAGACTTCCCCGCACATGTCAAACCCCGTCTTTGCATGAACCAGTTCAAAAAGGGCCAAAAAGGGACCTAATAATTAGCTACAAAAAGGGGGAGAATTATTTTTTTTTTTTTGCTAAAAATGTAATTTCACCTTATTCCCAGTAGTATATCCCCTTTTTTAGTATAATAATAAAATATTATTTCCTTTAAAAAGGGGAAAAAAACCCCAATGGAAATAAGTCACTCGGGGTTTTTTTTTTTATCCTGGGGGGTTCTCTTCATATTTTGCTATGTATCATAATCTTTTAACTTTATTTGTGTATACCTGAATAAACGTCTTATTTACTATGATAGTGTATAACCTGGGAAAAATGTTACTAGACCTTGTACTATGATATTTTAACCGGGGCAATGTTACCAGACCTTGTACTATGATAGTGTTTTCTAACCTGAAGAAAGTTACCCGATGTGGAAAATTTTTGGGGTTAAGTTCCACAGGGTAAGTGAGCCGGGGGACCCTTTTAAAAATACCCGGATCGGCCCTCGGGTTCATGAACCCCCCCCCAACCCAAAAAAAAACATCCCCTTCAAGTTGGCCCAAGGTAACTATTGGTACATTTTAGTTGATGTTTATTCCCTAGGAACACCTAGGGGAAGTTTTACAGTTAGAAAAATATTAGGATTATTAACGACGTTTTGTTGGTAACGAGAACTAGCAGCTCCACCTTGAATCTAAGCGGGGGGAAACGCTAGTCCTCCTTTTTGACTTGGACACCGTGGTGATAACAGGGTACTAAGGCTGGAGCTCGGTCCCCACGTGTCTTCAAAATACTTGCCTGGGAACCAAGAACCACAGGAGGCTTCCCGACGTACTGTGGATTCGTCTCTGGCAGCCCCACAGTAAGATAATATACTCTGCATTTCTCTTGGTAAAGCTGGCCGGCAATATTCGGAGTAAGCTGGGGTTATTTGAGCTGTGGGTTATAAGCGGGCGAAGGCCCACTATAAGGTAATAATTGTGGGCAATCCCCCTTATGTATTAGTCTAGAAGCTAGTGTCACTTACTGCATATTGCTTAAGGGATATCCTTTGAAACCAGGGAACTCTGAGGTGCAGGCAGGTCACTAATACCACCTTAATTTACAGATAAGACTCTTCCCTGCACATGGTATTTGGAGGGTTTATAGCTTAGGAAGTCCAGGATACATGCCCCTCCATCAGGTGAGTTAACCCTTTCTTAATAGTGCATGAAGTGGGGAACTATTTACTGCAGTTAGCTAGAAATTTGTCCCATAGCCACTTGTAAGTCTGAGAGAAGTGTCTCAGAGTGTCGGTGTCAACAGTGCTTGCTCTAAGTGCAGCTTACAAGGAGGCAGTCCCAAAACAAGTTTCTACACCAGACCTTGTACTATGATAGTGTACTAACCTGAAGCAATGTTACCAGACCTTGTACTATGATAGTGTACTAACCTGCAGCAATGTTACCAGACCTTGTACTATGATAGTGTACTAACTTGGGCCAATATTACCAGACCTTGTACTATGATAGTGTACTAACCTGGAGCAATGTTACAAGACCTTGTCTATGATAGTGTACTAACCTGAAGCAATTTTACCAGACCATGTACTATGATAGTGTACTAACCTGAAGCAATGTTACCAGACCTTGTACTATGATAGTGTACTAACCTGCAGCAATGTTACCAGACCTTGTACTATGATAGTGTACTAACTTGGGCCAATATTACCAGACCTTGTACTATGATAGTGTACTAACCTGGAGCAATGTTACAAGACCTTGTACTATGATAGTGTACTAACCTGAAGCAATTTTCCAGACCATGTACTATGATAGTGTACTAACCTGAAGCAATGTTACCAGACCTTGTACTATGATAGTGTACTAACCTGCAGCAATGTTACCAGACCTTGTATATGATAGTGTACTAACTTGGGCCAATATTCCAGACCTTGTACTATGATAGTGTACTAACCTGGAGCAATGTTACCAGACCTTGTACTATGATAGTGTACTAACCTGGAGCAATGTTACCAGACTCGGAGGCTGGTCCACGGTGCAAAACGTCCTTAACGAAGATTCCATCTCTCATATTGCCAGATATGTTGAAGCCAAGACCAGTGAAGTCATGACCTCGCAGAGGCACTGCTACCACCACAGGTTCCTGTAACACCACAAACACCGTCACACATGGCACAAACACCATCACAAGTGGCACAAACACTGTCACATGTAGCACAAACACAGTCACACATGGCACAAACACCACCACAGGTTCCTGTAAAACACCACAAGCACCATCACACATGGCTGACAAACACCGTCACGTGGCACAAACACCATCACATGACACAAACACCACACATGGCACAAAGGCATCAAACGTGGCAAAACACCATCACCATTGCATCGAACACCATCACACATGGCAAGCACCGTCATCACATAGCACAAACACTGTCTGGAGTGGCGAGCACCGTCCGTGTGGCACAAACACGTCACACATGCACAAACACCATCACACATGGCTGGAAGCTCCGTCTGCACAAACACTGTCACACATGGCTCACACCGTCACACGTGCACAAACACCATCACACACGACACAAACACCGTCACACATGGCTACAAACACCATCACGGCACAAACACTGTCACACTAGCACAAACACCATCACAAGTGCAAAAACCGTCACACATGGCTAAACACTGTCACATAGCACAAACACCATCACACATGGCACAAACACCATCACGTTGCACAAACACTGTCACACTGGCACAAACACGTCACCATATCCAGAATCCATCACACATGGCAAACACTATCACACATGGCACAAACACTCACACATGGCACAAACACGGTCACACATGGCATAAACACTGTCACACATGGCACAAACACCATCACATGGAACAAACACTGTCACAAACACCATCACACATGGCACAAACACCATCACACATGGCACAAACACTGTCACACATGGCACAAACACCATCACACATGGCACAAACACTGTCACACATGGTACAAACACCGTCACACATGGCACAAACACTGTCACACATGGCACAAACACCATCACACATGGCACAAACACCATCAAACATGGCACAAACACTGTTGTGATGAAGTCAGTGTGCTTGTGAGGTCTACCTAATCAGCCACACTTGCCCTTCGTAAATAGCTGTCAGACACGCCTCTCGACTTAAGTCTCAGGTCTTTTGTCTTTTGGACACCGTCACATGTGGCACAAACACTGTCACACATGGCACAAACACCGTCACACATGGCAAAAACACCGTCACACATAGCAAAAACAGTCACACGGCACAATCACCATCACACGTGGCACAAACACCATCACACACGACAAGAACACCGTCACACATGGCAAAATCACCGTCACAAGTGCCACAAACACAGTCACACATGGCACAAACACCGTCACACATAGCACAAACACTGTCACACATGGCACAAACACTGTCACACATGGCACAAACACCATCACACATGGCACAAACACCATCACACATGGCACAAACACTGTCACACATATCACAAACACCATCACACATGGCACACTGTCACACATAGCACAAACACCATCACACATGGCACAAACACCATCACACATGGCACAAACACCATCACAAGGCACAAACTGTCACACATGGCACAAACACTGTCACACATGGCACAAACATTGTCACACATGGCACAAACACTCACACATGGCACACATGGTGCGTGATGAGGTATCACAGTGGGCGCCTGTGACGAGTGGTGTACCGCAGGGGTCAGTCCTAGGACCAGTGCTATTCTTGCTATATGTGAATGACATGACGGATGGGATAGACTCAGAAGTGTCTCTTTTCGCAGATGATGTGAAATTAATGAGGAGAATCACATCGGATGAAGACCAAGCAGGACTTCAAAGTGACCTGGACAAGCTTGACATCTGGTCTAGCAACTGGCTTCTCGAATTTAACCCCACCAAATGCAAAGTCATGAAGATCGGAGAAGGGCAAAGAAGACGCTGACAGAGTACAGGCTAGGTGGACAAAGGCTACAAACCTCATCAAAGGAGAAAGACCTTGGGGTGAGTATAACACCAAGCACGTCTCCGGAAGCACACATAAACCAGATAACCACGGCAGCATATGGGCGACTGGCAAACCTAAGATTAGCGTTCCGTTACCTTAACAAGGAATCGTTCAAGACACTGTATACCGTATACGTCAGGCCCATACTGAGTATGCAGCACCAGTCTGGAACCACACCTGGTCAAAGCAAAGAACTAGAGAAAAGTGCAAGGTTTGCGACAAAGTTAGTTCCACAACTCAGGGTCTGTCTTATGAAGAAAGGTTGAAAATAGGACTAACAACACTGGAGGAAAGAAGGGTCAGAGGAGACATGATAACGACATACAAAATACTGCGGGAATTGACAAGGTAGATAGTGACAGGTTGTTTCAAGACGAACACAGAAACAAGGACACAACTGGAACTGAAGACTCAGATGAGTCAAAGGGATGTCAGAAACATTTCTTCAGCCACAGAGTAGTCAGGAAGTGGAATGGACTAGAGAAAGATATAGTGGAGGCAGGAACCATACATAGTTTTAAGACAAGATGATAAAGCTCATGAGCAGGAGGCAGAGACCCAGTAGCAGACAGCAAGAGGCGGGGCCAGGAGCTGAGTCTCGCCCCTGCAACCACATTAGGTGAAGTACAATTGGTGAGTACACTCACACAGGCACACTGTCACACATGGCACAAACACCATCACACATGGCACAAACACCATCACACATTACACAAACACCTCACACATGGCACAAACACCGTCACACATGGCACAAACACCATCACACATGCCAAAAACACCATCACACATGGCACAAACACCACCACAAATCACAAACACCGTCACACATGGCACAAACACCGTCACACATGGCACAAACACAGTCACACATGGCACAAACACTGTCACACATGGTACAAACACCATAACATAGCACAAGCACCATCACACATGGCACAAACACTGTCACACATAGCACAAACACCACACATGGCACAAACACCGTCACACATGGTACAAATACAGTCACACATGGCACAAACACACACATAGCACAAACACCACACATGGCACAAACACCATCACACATGGCACAAACACTGTCACACATGGCACAAACACTGTCACACATGGCACAAACACTGTCACACATGGCACAAACACCGTCACACATGGCACAAACACCGTCACACATGGCACAAACACTGTCACACATGGCACAAACACTGACACATGTAGCACAAACACAGTCACACATGGCACAAACACCATCACACATGGCACACCGTCACACATGACACAAACAGTCACACATAGCACAAATACTCACTGTCACACATGGCACAAACACTCACACATGGAACAAACACCATCACACATGGCACAAACACTGTCACACATGGCACAAACACCGTCACACATGGCACATACACCATCACACATGGCAAAAACACTGTCACAAGTGGCACAAACACTGTAACACATCCCGAAAAGTCACACATGGCACAAACACCGTCACACGTGACACAAACACCGTCACACATGGCACAAACACCATCACACATGGCACAAACACTGTCACACATGGCACAAACACCGTCACAAGTGGCACAAACACCGTCACACATGGCACAAACACTGTCACACATGGCACAAACACCATCACACATGGCACAAACACCATCACACATACCACAGTCACATGGCACAAACACTATCACACATGGCACAAACACCATTACACATGGCACAAACACTGTCACACGTGGCACAAACACCGTCACACATAATAATAATAATAATAATAATAATAATAATATAATAATAATAATAATAATAATAATAATAATAATAATAATAATAATAATATTTTTATTTGGACATGATACAAAGAATTACATTTGGTTATTGAGATTACATGAGGTGTACATGACAAAAGCCCCTAGTATGCAGGGCATTTTGGGCACAAACACTGTCACACATGGCACAAACACCATCACACATAGCACAAACACCAAACATTGCACAAACACTGTTGTGATGTAGTCAGTGTGCTTGTGAGGTCTACCTAATCAGCCACACTTGCCCTTTGTAAATAGCTGTCAGACACGCCTCTCGACTTAAGTCTCAGGTCTTTTGTCTTTTGGACACCGTCACATGTGGCACAAACACTGTCACACATGGCACAAACACCGTGACACATGGCACAAACACCGTCACACATGGCAAAAACACTGTCACAAGTGGCACATACACTGTCACACGGCACAAACACCGTCACACGTGGCACAAACACCGTCACACACGACAAGAACACTGTCACAAGTGGCACAAACACCGTCACACATGGCACAAACACCGTCACACATGGCACAAACACCGTCACACATGGCACACTGTCACACATAGCACAAACACCATCACACATGGCACAAACACCATCACACATGGCACAAACACCATCACACATGGCCCAAACACCGTCACACATGGCACAACCACAAATGGCACAAACACTCACACACGGCACAAACAGTCACACATAGCACAGTCACACAAAGAACAAACACTGTCACACATGGCACAAACACCATCACACATGGCACAAACACCATCACACATGGCACAAACACCGTCACACATGGCACAAACACCATCACACATGGTACAAACACCGTCACACATGGCACAAACACCATCACACATGGCACAAACACCATCACACATGGCACAAACACCATCACACATGGCACAAACACCGTCACACATGGCACAAACAATCACACATGGCACAAACACTGTCACACATGGCACAAACACCATCACACATGGCATAAACACCATCACACATGGCACAAACACCATCACACATGGCACAAACACTATCACACATGGCACAAACACCATCACACATGGCCAAACCTGTCACACATGGCACAAACACCATCATACATGGCACAAACACCATCACACATGGCACAAACACCGTCACATATGGCACAAACACCATCACACACGGCACAAAAACCACACATGGCACACTGTCACACATTTCATGGTGGCTAGCGCTCTTGCTTCATGCACGGAGGGCCCGGGTTCAATTCCCGGTGGGGCCAAAACATTTCGAAGTGTTTCGTTACACACACACACACATACAACAGGCCTAGTGTCTAATTGACATGTGCCTAGGACAAAATGGTAACTAACATGGCACAAACACCGTCACACATGGCATAAACACCGTCACACATAGCACAAACACTCACACATAGCACAAACACTGTCATACATGGCACAAACACCATCACACATGGCACAAACACTGTCACATGGCACAAAATGTCACACATGGCACAAACACCATCACACATGTTACAAACACCATCACACATGGCACAAACACCATCACACATGGCACAAACACTGTCACATATGGCACAAACACTGTCACACATGACACAAACACCATCACATATGGCGCAAATACTGTCACACATGGCACAAACACTGTCACAAACACCGTCACACACAAACACTGTCACAACACAAACACTCAACAGAGTTGCTTTAATGTTGATTAAAAGTACTTAATCCAAGGAACTGGTACAACCTTCCTCATCCTCGAATCAAACCTCATTGCCTCTAATGAACTAGCTGCTATATAACCCCTACAGGTCCAATGCTTCCTCCTCATTATTTTTTTTATTAACATATCGGTCATCTCCTACCAAGGCAGGGTGGCCCGTAAAAGAAAAGTTTTCATCATCATTCACTCCATCACTGTCTTGCCAGAGGCATGCTTACACTACAGTTATAAAACTGCAACATTAACACCCCTCCTGTTAATATCTTTGTTTTAATCGACTAGGCCTCGTAATATCTTCCTCTACAACAAAGATATTAACAAGCAAACGACATCCCCCACCCATCTATTTGCAGGGTGAAAACATTAGATACGTTAAAACTTACAGATATCTTGGTGTAGATGTACCCTTTAACAAATCCACTGTACCACAACTAAATAAAAAATACAAAGATAGACTAAATGCTCTTAAAGCTGTTGCTGGCTACAACCCCAACTATGGTGCTAATGTGAGAATCGCGAGAATGATGTACATAGCCTATATTAGGTCCTTAATTGATTATGCTGCTCCCATGTTGATATTAGCTAGAGAAAGTTCTCTCCGACCCTTGGAGTTAATGAAAAATGAAACTCTCAGAATTATTCTTGGCTGTCCCAAATCTACAAAGGTTCTTAATATGAGGAAGGAGCTTGGTATTACTAGTATCAGTGATAGGATTGTTGAGATTAACACTGTACTTGGTATTGCGACCCCAGAATGGGCCCCAATGTATATACATGTTTATGATATATTTTATGTATATTTCCATTTTCTATAATTTTATATTGCTGATATTCTCAATAATAGCTAAATCGTTAATATCGTGCTTTATATTATTATTGGACTTATATTTGACATTATTTGACTTAGCTATGTTTATTAGGTAGGATGTAACTTTAAATATTGTGCTCATGTTTGTAGTAGCTGCCTTGGAGTTAGCAAACTACCGATTATGACACTACGCTTGTTATAATGCCGGCGTCTAGTTGCTGGGAGGAGTCACGTGATTCCACCTGAGGTGGGTGGCTGCTTCTCCTCCCTCCAGAGCACTATGCAGCTGGACATCGTTGAGTCAACACCTCTCTCCTGTCTCTGCTTGTTTTCTCGCCATTTAGACTCTGTTTGGGTAGAGAAATGTTTGGTGGTGAGGGGGCATACTTCTCAGGACTCTGTGTAACTCTGTTCCAGAGGATAGACTAGACAATGATTTTAAACTTTTTTTCTGGGTTGTTTTCACTTTGACCTCTGAGAAAACTCAGGTCTCTAGCTACAGCTCCTGACCTAATTTGATAAGGCATCTGTGCACCTCCCGTTTGGGGTTGTTTTGGTTTACCCTGGGTTCAGTAGAAAGGGGGTTTTGTGACTGTTTTTGAGGATCTATTGATGGTCCCCCGTTAGGGTCAATTTTCTATCTCCTGGTTCCTGACGGGTGTGTTGCTATTCTTGTTATATTGCTGTTCTGCGAATTGGTCATTTTCTGGTCAATCAAATTTCTGATTTCCCGTTTGTTAAAAACTAACATGAGGGAAATTCATTGGGAAATGGGTTTAAATCTGGGCCGGGGGCACACTCATAAAACATATATTCTTATTTTTTTAAAACAACCACTATGAAAAAAAAAGGGAAATTTCCCCAAAAACTTTCGTGACAACTCCCCATTATCAAAAAAGGGAAATATAAAAAGGGAAAAATGACAAAAAGGGCTTAAAAGGGGGAGAATACACCTCCCCAGTCACATCACACTAACAAAAACAAACACCTCACAGAGCGTAACATCTCACAACTCTGTGAAAAAAGGAACATAAGAAAGGACCTAAACTCTTCCCAAGGTTAAATTGGGCCCAAATTTTTTATTAAATTCTTCCAAAAAATTTTTTTAATTATAAAAGAATCCAATTTATATAAACCAAAAGAAATATTCATATTATTTTCAAAACTGCTTTTAATGAAACATGATTCTATTATATTCCTCT
>WNWK01043563.1:0-15445 GCA_009830355.1 Cherax destructor
AGGGTAACCCAGGGTGGGAGTGTTATCTACCCAGGGTAACCCAGGGTACAGAGGTTACCCACCCAGGGAAAATCGGGGTAGGAGTGTTATCTACCCAGGGTAACCCGGGGGAACAGAGTGTTAGCCACCCAGGGTAACCCAGGGTGGGGAGTTTTTCTACCCAAGGCCCCAGGGTGGGGAGTGTTAGCCCCCCAGGATAACCCAGGGTGGGGAGTGTTAGTCACCCAGGATAACCCAGGGTGGGGAGTGTTAGCCACCCAGGAAACCCGGGGTAAGGGCGTTAGTCACCCGGGATAACCCAGGGTAGGGGGGGTTGCCACCCAGGATAACCCAGGGTAGGGAGTGTTGTCCCCCAGGATAACCCAGGGTGGGGAGTATTATCACCCAGGGAAACCCAGGCAGGTTTTTAGCCACCCAGGATAACCCAGGGTGGGAGTGTTAGCCCCCCAGGGTAACCCAGGGTAGGGGGTGTTATCCCCCAGGGTCCCCGGGGTATGGGGAGCCACCCAGGATAACCCAGGGTAGGGATTTTCTACCCAGGGTCCCCGGGTACGGGTGTTAGCCACCCAGGAAAAGCAGGGTGGGGATTAGCCACCCAGGATCCCAGGGTAGGATGTTAGCCACCCAGGATAACCCAGGGTAGGGAGTGTTAGTCACCCGGGGTAGGAGGTAGTCACCCAGGGTAGGGAGTGTTAGTCACCCAGGGTAGGGAGTGTTAGCCACCCAGGATAACCCAAGGTAGGGTGTTAGCTACCCAGGATAACCCAGGGTAGGGAGTGTTAGCCACCCAAGATAACGCAGGGTAGGGAGTGTTAGCCACCCAGGGAAACCCCGGGTAGGGAGGGTTAGCCACCCAGGATAACCCAGAGTAGGGAGGGTTAGCCACCCAGGATAACCCAGAGTAGGAGGGTTAGCCACCCAGGATAACCCGGGGTAGGGAGGGTTAGCCACCAGGATAACCCGGAGTAGGGAGGGTTAGCCACCCAGGATAACCCGGGGTAGGGAGGGTTAGTTATCCAGAATAACCAGGGTGGGGATGTTATCCACCCATGATAACCAGGGTAGGGAATTTTAGCCCCCCAGGATAACCCAGGGTAGGGAGTGTTAGCCACCCAGGATATCCCAAGAAAGTCAGTGCGTCATCAAGGACTGTCTGTCTTATTTCCATTGTGGTCCTTCAATCTTGTCCCCCAGGATGCCACCCACACCAGTCCACTAACACCCAGGTACCTACTTACTGCTAGGTGAACCGTAACAGCAGGTGTCTTAAGGAAACGCGCCCCAATGTTTCCACCCGTACCTGGGATCGTACCACGGACCTCAGTGTGTGAGCTGAGTGCGCTACGAACCCAGCCACACAATCCCCATATATCTAATTATAACATATATTAAAAATGGGATTTATTGTTTTTTCTACGAGGTTATGGGGCCAGTGTGGCTAAGTAATGATGTTTATACAGTCTAGGACTGACCCAAATTTATATTTTGATGTTGAAAGGTGCAGACGTTGTGAACATCGTCCCTCACACTCCTACGACACTGGAGGACAGGAGAGATTGGGGGCATATGACAACGACATATAAAATACTGAGGGGAATTGATAAGGTGGGCAGAGACAGGATGTTCCAGAGATGGGACACAGCAACAAGGGGTCACAGTTGGAAGTTGAAGACTGAGATGAGTCACAGGGATGTTAGGAAGTACTTCTTCAGCCATAGAGTTGTCAGCAAGTGAAATAATCTGGAGAGTGGTGTAGTGGAGGCAGGATCCATACATAGCTTTAAGAAGAGGTATAATAAAGCTCATGGAGCAGGGGGAGGGTGGACCTAGTAGGGACCAGCAAAGACGTGGGGTCCAGGAGTTGTGAATCGACCCTGCAACCACAAATAGGTGAGTATACAACATACCTTCTCCTAAAGAAGGGCCATATCCTGAGTGAGTGCCTCATTATCCTGACAGATGGCACCAGAAGATTGTGGATAATATAACCTTGTTATCCCAGCTGTAGCAACATCAAGACACTATATTATCCACTTGTTTCAGTGTATATAGTCAGTGCGAATCAATATTTTTGAGTAGTTTAGAACTTTTTAAGAGATAAGTTCATTGTTTAAAGTTCTGTAGGGAACTTTATATTATTTGATGTAGTATAATGAGAGTCTTCTTAGGAGTAACACTGTATGGAATGTGTTGGTAGGAATGTTGCTTTTGTGATGTGTTGAGGAAGACAGGAAGTAATGGTGGTAGGTAGACAGTTGATGCTGGTAGTTGTGGTGGTGTCTTCTTCGTCAGGAAACACACGTTGTCACAGAGGACGCTACCCTCACACTACACAGTGTGTAACTAACAACAATCCTCTAATACAAGTTATCACAGTGAGGATGCTACCCTCACACTACACAAAGTGCAACTGACTCATGCCACTCTCTGCAACGTGCTTATACCGGGGTTGCAACAAGGGACTTCCCCAAGGTTACCCACCAACCACCTTCGTCCCTAACTGAAAACACGTAACCCAGAACACAGTCATAATGCTGATCAGTAAAATAGTACCTGGGTGTTAGTGGGCTGGTGTGGGGGGCATCCTGGGACAAAACTGACCTAATTTGCGGGGAAAAGCTCAGCATAACAAGGGGCTTTCTATATGTTAGTATGTCATTGATGTCAGCTATGGTCTGTATACCTTGTACATGTACTCGTAGTAAATAAAGACATTAACTTAAAATAGCGTCCACACTTCACTATATTTTCCCGTATCGTCACAGTTATTAAGTCAAAACGTTCAGCTCACAACCTAACGGTCACGGGTTGAATCACCGGGTTGGCAAAACGTATGGAAAGTTTCACCTGATGCCCTTTGCTGCTCTGCGCAGTTAGTGGTAAAGATGTGTCAGCTGACTGTTATGGCTCGCGTCTAGGAAGATTTGGATATGCAAATGAGCCGGGGAAAATCCAGTTGTGTACGTAAGATACTATTAGTTTTACTGGAAGTAATAAAAACCGGTTTTATCAGACTAAAACCACTAGTCTTACTAAAGTTAATTAAACGCCAGTCTAACTAGAAGTCTTCTTCATGTAATAACACTGAGGTTGGTTTTTTTATCTCATGGGTCATCTTAGCATTGTTTTTACCCACCAATGGTAAGAATATCCACCATTCTGCTATAGGAGCAGGGATAGACTGGATCTACTAGCGACCAGTGAAGAGGCGGGGCCAGGAGCTGTGACTAGACGCCAGCAACTACAAATAGATGAGTACACGTCACTAGGACAGAGAATAGGAGATGGATCCAGGAGCTGTGACTAGACCCGTGCAACTAAAAAAAGGTGAGCATACGTCACCAGGACAGGAGAATAGGTGGGTCCAGGAGCTGTGACTAGACCCTGCAACTAAAAAGGTGAGTACATACATCACCCGGACACAATATCTACCAGTGAAACATTGCTGATGAAAGCCTATTGTCAAGGCCTATGCTCAAGCCTATTAGTATCCGGGAATTGTTCAATTATTTATGAAACCATTTCCCAAATAATTCCCCAAATGATCTATTAAATACTCAGCTGATTCACTGGCCAGACGTGTACTCATCCATTTGTGGTTACAGGGTCGAGTCCGGCTTCGGCCCCGCCTCTTCGCTGGTCGCTACTAGGTCGACTCTCTCCTTTGTGTACTCACCTATTTGTGGTTGCAGGGGTCGATTCATAGCCGCCCCGCCTCTTCACTGATTGCTACTAGGTCCTCTCTCCCTGCTCCATGAGCTTTATCAAACCTAGTCTTAAAACATGTATGGTTCCTGCCTCCACTATGTCGCTTTCTATGCTATTCCACTTCCTGACAACTCTATGACTGAAGAAATACTTCCTAACATCCCTTTGACTCATAGGAGTCTTCAACTTCCAATTGTGACCCTTTGTTTCTGTGTCCCCTCTCTGGAACATCTTGTCTCTGTCCACCTTATCTATTCCTCGCAGTATTTTATATGTCGTTATCATGTCTCCCCTAACCCTCCTGTCCTCTAGTGTCGTCAGGCCGATTTCCCTTAACCTTTCTTCGCAGGACAATCCCCTTCAATTCAAATTCAAATTCAAATTCTTTATTTCATGTAATACAAGGGGGAGTTAGAGTTATACATTAAAGTTGATATTACAAGATGGCCAATAATATGCCTAGGTATGCCTAGGCTTTTCAGGCAGTCTTATGATAGGTCTTACTCAATAGCTATACAATGAATATACAGATTGTAAGGTTAGGTTAGGTTAGGTTTACAAAATTTAGGTACTGGAATTTAAACAATTAGTATAAGAAGTTAGCAATTAGCTCTGGGACTAGTCTTGTTGCAAACCTTTGCACTTTCTCTAATTTCCTGACGTGCTTGACCAGGTGTGGGTTCCAAACTGGTGCTGCATACTCCAGTATGGGCCTGACGTATATGGTGTACAGAGTCTTGAATGATTCCTTAGTGAGGTATTGGAACGCTATTCTTAGGTTTGCCAGCCGCCCGTATGCTGCAGCAGTTATCTGATTGATGTGTGCCTCAGGAGATGTGTTCGGTATTATACTCACCCCAAGATCTTTTTCCTTGAGTGAGGTTTGCAGTCTTTGGCCACCTAGACTGTACTCTGTCTGCGGTCTTCTTTGCCCTTCCCCGATATTCATGACTTTACATTTGGCAGGGTTAAATTCAAGGAGCCAGTTACTGGACCAGGCTTGTAGCCTGTCCAGGTCTCTTTGTAGTCCTGCCTGATCCTCGACTGATTTAATTCTTCTCATTAACTTCACATCAGGGGTTGAGTCATAGCTCCTGTGTCAGTGTAATAAAGAATACGATGGGAATAAGTCACAGTGACTTTATTGTATTGGTCTTATTGTATTAACTTTATTAAGTTGGCTAATTGAATTTCAAATTTACTACACGAGTTAGTAAGGCTGCATGTCCTCTGTCACACACACACACACACACACACACACACACACACACACACACACACACACACACACACACACCGATGGCATGGTGGCTAGCGCTCTTGCTTCACGCACGGAGGGCCCGGGTTCAATTCCCGGCGGGGCCGAAACATTTCGAAGTGTTTCGTTACACACACACACACACACACACACACACACACACACACACACACACACACACACACACACACACACACACACACACACACACACACACACACACACACATACAACAGGCCTAGTGTCTAATCGACATGTGCCTAGAACAAAATGGTAACTAACACACACACACGAGGAGAGGTTACGAGAAATCGACCTGACGACACTGTAGGACAGGAGAGATAGAGGTGATATGATAACGACATATAAAATACTGAAAGGAATCGACAAGGTGGACAGAGACAGAATGTTCCAGAGGTGGAACACAGCAACAAGGGGTCACAGTTGGAAGTTGAAGACTCAGATGAACCACAGGGATGTTAGGAAGTATTTTTTCAGTCACAGAGTTGTCAGGAAGTGGAATAGTCTGGGAAGTGATGTAGTGGAGGCAGGATCCATACATTGCTTTAAGGAGAGGTATGATAACGCTCATGGAGGGGTAGAGTGACCGCGTAGCCCAGTGAAGAGGCGGGGGGAGGGGCTATGAACGACCCTGCAACCACAACTAGGTGAGTAAAACACACACACGTACACGAGGTCACAACTAAGCTAAAGCACAGATCAGTCACAGGATGTTAGGAAGTACTTCTTCAGCCTTAGGAAGTGGAACAATCTGACGGTGAAGTGGTAGAGGCAGAATCCATACACAGCTTTAAGAAAAGGTACGACGGGGTTCAAGAAACCAGGAGAGTGAAAGCAGACACAGGGGCCAGGAGCTGTGACTCGACCCCTAGAAGCACAAAGAGTAGAGTACAACAGACAGCATTCTTGTGCTCTCAGGATTCAGTGTTCTAGGGCTGTACTAACACAGATGAGACACCCTTTTGTGCTCCCAGGATTCAGTGTTCTAGCGTTGTACTAACACAGACTGAGGCAGCATTCTTTTGCTCTCAGGATTCAGTGTTCTAGCGTCTGTACTAACACAGACGTGAGGCACCCTTTTGTGCTCTCAGGATTCAGTGTTCCCAGCGTCTGTACTAACACAGACGTGAGACACCCTTTTGTGCTCTCAGGATTAAATGTTCTAGCGTCTGTACTAACACAGACATGAGACAGCATTCTTGTGCTCCCAGGATTCAGTGGTTTTAGCGTCTGTACTAACACAGACGTGAGGCAATTTTGTGCTCTCAGGATTCAGTGTTCTAGCGTCTTCAACCCCAGACGTGAGGCCGTTTTGTGCTCTCAGGATTCAGTGTTCTAGCGTCTGTACTAACACAGACGTGAGGCACCCTTTTGTGCTCTCAGGATTCAGTGTTCTAGCGTCTGTACTAACACAGACGTGAAAAACCCCTTTTGTGCTCCCAGGATTTCCCCGTGTTTAGCGTCGTACTAACACAGACGTGAGACACCCTTTTGTGCTCTCAGGATTCAGTGTTCTAGCGTCTGTACTAACACAGACGTGAGACACCCCTTGTTGTCTCTCAGGTTCCAGTGGTTTTAGCGTCTTTTCAAAACAGACGTGAGACAGCCCCTTTTTGCTCTCGGATTCGGTTTTAGCGTCTGTCTAACACAGACGTGAGGGAGCATTTTGTGCTCTCAGGGGTTCAGTGTTCTAGCGTCTGTACTAACACAGACGTGAGACACCATTTTGTGCTCTCGGGGGTTCAGTGTTCTAGCGTCTGTTTAAAACAGACGTGAGGAAAAATTTTTTCTCTCAGGATTTAGTGTTCTAGCGTCTGTACCCCCCACAGAATGAAAATTGTTTTCTCTCAGGATTCAGTGTTCTAGCGTCTGTTTAACACAGACGTGAGCACCCTTTTTGCTCTCAGGATTCAGTGTTCTAGCGTCTGTTTCTAACACCCGGGCGTGGGGCAAACAATTCTTGTGCTCCCCGGATTCAGTGTTCTAGCGTCTGTACTAACACAGACTGAGACACCCTTGTTTTGCTCCCAAGGTTCAGTGTTTACGCGTAAAACCCAATAACCTTTTGGACGGTTTTGGCACCGGTATTTTTTGCTCTCAAGGTTCAGTGTTTAAACGTCGTACTAACACAGACTGAGGCCGCTTTTGTGCTCCCAAGGTTCAATGTTCTAGCGTCTGTACTAACACAGGGGGTGAGACACCCTTTTTTCTCAGGATTCAGTGTTCTAGCGTCTGTACTAAACCCGACGTGAGGCAGATTCTTGTCTCCGGGGTTCCCGTGTTCTAGCGTCTTCTGTTTCAACACAGACGTGAGGAAAAACCAAATTTTTTTGGTTTTTTTTTCTCAAAAAAGGATTTCCAGGTTGTTTTTAGCGTCGTATAACCAGAGTGACAGCATTATTTGCTTCCCCGGATTAGTTTTTTTCTTAGCCGTTTTTATTTTTTAAAAACACAGACTGAGACACCCTTTTGTGCTCTCAGGATTCCCGTGTTCACGTCTGTACTAACACAGACTGAGAAACCCCGCATTTCCCTTTTAAAACCAAGTAAAATTTTTTCCCGGATTCAGTGTTCTAGCGTCTGTACTAACACAGACTTGAGAAAACCCTTTTGTGCTCTGGTTCAGTGTTCTGCTCCCGTACTCCGACGTGGGCAATTTTTCCTTATTTGCTCTTCAGGAATTTTTCCCGTGTTCTAGCGTCTGTACTAACACAGACCTTTAGACGCATTCTTGTGCTCTCGGGGTTCAGTGTTCTAACGTCTGTTCTCACAGACGTGAGACACCATTGTTGTGCTCTCAGGGGTTCCCGTGGTTTTAGCGTCTGGACTAACACAGACGTGGGCACCCTTGTTGTGCTCTCAGGATTCCCGTGTTCTTGGGCTTTCTAACACAGACGTGAGACACCCTTTTGTGCTCCCAAAAGGGTTCCCGTGTTCTGGGGTCCCGTACTAAACCCGACTGAGGCCCGCATTTTGTGCTCTCAGGATTCAATTTTCTAGCGTCTGTACTCCCCAAGGGGAGCACCCTTGTTGTGCTCCCCAGGATTCAGTGTTCTAACGTCTGTACTAACACAGACGTGAGACACCCTTGTTGTGCTCCCAGGATTCAGTGTTCTAGCGTCTGTACTAACACAGACGTGAGACACCATTGTTGCCCAGGATTCCAGTGTTCTAGCGTCTGTACTAACACAGACGTGAGACACATTTTGTGCTCCCAGGATTCAGTGTTCTAGCGTCTGTACTAACACAGACTGAGACAGCATTCTTGTGCTCCAGGATTCAGTGTTCTAGCGTCTGTACTAACACAGACGTGAGACACCATTGTTGTGCCCCTCAGGATTCAGTGTTTTCTTAAAAATTGGCCCAGGGCCTAACACAGCGTTTTTTAAAACACCTTTTTTGCTCCGGGTTCAGTGTTTTTAGGGCTGTACTAACACAGACGTGAGACAGCATTCTTGGGGCTCCCAGGATTCAGTGTTCTAGCGTCTGTACTAACACAGACGTGAGACAACCCATTTTTTTCTCTCCCGGATTCCCGTGTTCTAGGGCTGTACTAACACAGACTTTAGACAGCCCTTCTTTTTCCCAGGATTCAGTGTTCTAGCGTCTGTACTAAGATTCAGCAGTCATTTTAAGTGATAGAAATAAGTGAACATACGTAAAGACTATAACAAAATTCTAGACTGTGAGTAATGTGTTAAGTTAGTTTGATATCTTTATTATGCACCCCCCCTACCCATCCTGTGGGCGGTAGTCAAAAAGATTACAGAGGTAAAAATGGGGCCAGGGACTGGGCCTCAAAGTTTAAAAAGCTGAGCAAGTTACAAAGGTAATGAACTCAGATGGTCACAATCATGACAAGTTAACAAAGGTTTTTTGCAGATTACAGAGGTTTTATATGTTAATGAAAGAAATTTACATTTATATATGTTAAGTGAAAGAAAATTTTCATTTTAAATTGATATTTTTTGTGTAAGGGGGGAGGTAAAGTGGCTGCTCCACGCTGAGGCAAGGGGCTGCTCCACGCTGAGGTAGCAAGTGGCTGCTCCACGCTGAGGTAGCAAGTGGCTGCTCCACGCCGAGGTGGGAAGGGGCTGCTCCATGCCGAGGTGGGAAGTGGCTGCTCCATGCCGAGGTAGCAAGTGGCTGCTCCATGCCGAGGAGCGGGCTGCTCCTTTGGGGGTAGCAAGTGGCTGCTCCATGCTGAAAAGCCGGGTTTCTCCACGCCGAGGAAACAAGTGTCTGCTCCCGCTGGGGGTAGCAAGTGGGCTGCTCCATGCTGAGGTAGCAAGTGGCTGCTCCATGCTGAGGTAGCAAGTGGCTGCTCCATGCTGAGGTAGCAAGTGGCTGCTCCACGCTGAGGTAGCAAGTGTCTGCTCCATGCTGAGGTAGCAAGTGGCTGCTCCATGCTGAGGTAGCAAGTGTCTGCTCCACGCTGAGGTAGCAAAATGGTCTCCATGCTGAGGTAGAAAGTGGCTGCTCCACGCTGAGGTAGCAAGTGACTGCTCCACGCTGGGGGTAGCAAGTGGCTGCTCCATGCTGAGGGAGCAAGTGTCTGCTCCACGCTGAAGGGTAGCAAGTGGCTGGGGCCCCTGCTGAGGAGCAAGTGGCTGCTCCCATGCTGGGGGGGCAAGTGACTGCTCCACGCTGAGGTAGCAAGTGGCTGCTCCACGCTGAGGTAGCAAGTGTCTGCTCCACGCTGAGGTAGCAAGTGTCTGCTCCATGCTGAGGTAGCAAGTGGCTGCTCCACGCTGAGGTAGCAAGTGACTGCTCCATGCTGAGGTAGCAAGTGTCTGCTCCATGCTGAGGTAGCAAGTGTCTGCTCCATGCTGAGGTAGCAAGTGGCTGCCCATGCGGGAGCAAGTGGCTGCTCCATGCCGAGGTAGCAAGTGACTGCTCCATGCTGAGGAGCGGGCTGCTCCATGCTGGGTTTGGGGTGCTCCATGCTGAGGAGCGTGACTGCTCCATGCTGAGGTAGCAAGTGACTGCTCCATGCTGAGGAGCGGACTGCTCCATGCTGAGGTGCCGGGGGCTGCTCCATGCTGGGGGGAAGTGACTGCTCCATGCCGGGGGTAGCAAGTGGCTGCTCCATGCTGAGGAGGTGGGAAGTGACTGCTCCCGCTGAGGTAGCAAGTGACTGCTCCATGCTGAGGTAGCAAGTGACTGCTCCACGCTGAGGTAGCAAGTGGCTGCTCCATGCTGAGGTAGCAAGTGACTGCTCCATGCTGAGGTAACCCGGGGTGCTCCCCCTTAGGGGGGTAGCAAGTGGCTGCTCCACGCTGAGGGGGGTAGCGTGGCTGCTCCACGCCGAGGAGGAAGGGCTGCTCCACGCTTTGGGGAGGGGGGCTGCTCCCCCGAGGAGGGGAGCGGGCTGCTCCCGCTGAGGGAGGTAGCAAGTGGCTGCTCCATGCCGAGGGGGGAAAAAAAGGGGGCTGCTCCACGCTGAGGGAGCAAGTGGCTGCTCCACGCCGGGGGAGGTTGCGGGCTGCTCCACGCTGAGGAGGTGGCCGGGTGCCCACGCCGGGGGGTGGCAAGTGGTTTCCCACGCTGAGGGGCAAAGGGGTGCTCCACGCCGAGGGGGTAGCGGGCTGCTCCATGCTGAGGAGGTAACCAAAATGGCTGCTCCAGCTGAGGGGGGTAGCAAGTGGCTGCTCCACGCTGAGGGGGTAGCAAGTGGCCGCTCCACGCCTTTGGGGGGTGGGAAATGGCTGTTTCCCCGCTGAGGAGGTAGCAAGGGCTGCTCCACGCTGAGGGAAAAGTGGCTGCCCACGCCGAGGGGGGTAGCAAGTGGCTGCTCCATGCTGAGGTAGCAAATGGCCGTTTCCCCGCTGAGGGGGGTAGCAAGTGGCTGCCCCCACGCCGAGGAGGTAGCGGGTGCTCCCACGCTGAGGAGGTAGCAAGGGCTGCTCCACGCTGAGGTAGCGGGCTGCTCCCCCGCGAGGGGGTGCAAATGGGGTGCTCCATGCTGAGGTAGCAAGGGCTGCTTTTCCCCGCTGAGGGGCAAGGGGCTGCTCCACGCTGAGGTAACGGGCCGCTCCACGCTGAGGAGGTGCCGGGGCTGCCCATGCTGAGGGCGGGGTGCTCCACGCTGGGGGAGGTGGAAAAATGGCTGCTCCACGCTGAGGAGGGAAACAAGTGGCTGCTCCATGCTGAGGTAAACAAGTGGCGCTCCACCTGAGGTAGCAAGGGGGCTGCTCCACGCGGGAGGTAGCAAATGGCTGCTCCACGCTGAGGAGGTAGATGGCTGCTCCACGCTGAGGTGGGGGGCTGTTTCCCTGCTGAGGAGGTAGCAAGTGGCTGCCCACGCTGAGGGGCGGGCTGCTCCACGCTGAGGGGAGGGAGCAAGTGGCTGCTCCATGCTGAGGTAGCGGGCTGCTCCACCCGAGGGGGGGAGCAATGGCTGCTCCATGCTGAGGTAGCAAGTGGCTGCCCCCCCGCTGAGGAGGCAGCAAGTGGCCGTTTCCCTGCTGAGGTAGCAAAATGGCTGCCCCCCGCTGAGGGGGGTGCAAGGGGGGTGCCCCCGCTGAGGAGGTGGGAAGTGACTGCTCCATGCTGAGGTAGCAAGTGGCTGCTCCATGCTGAGGTGGGAAGTGGCTGCCCACGCTGAGGAGGTAACCAAATGGCTTTCTCCACGCTGAGGGGTAGGTGGGTGCTCCTGCTGGGGTAGCAAGTGGCTGCTCCACGCTGAGGAGGTAGCAAGGACTGCTCCATGCTGAGGTGGGGGGCTTTCTCCACGCTGAGGGCAAGTGGCTGCTCCCCCCGCTGAGGTAGCAAGTGGCCGCTCCCCACGCCGAGGAGCAAGTGGCTGCTCCACCCCCCGAGGAGGTAGCGGGCTGCTCCACGCTGGGGGTAGCAAGGGCTGCTCCACGCTGAGGGGGGTAGCGGGCTGCTCCACGCTGAGGTAAACGTGGGGTGCTCCACGCTGAGGTAGCAAGTGGCCGCTCCACGCCGAGGTGCGGGTTTTCCCCCCCGAGGTAGCAAGTGGGTGCTCCACGCTGAGGGGGTAAAAGTGGCTGCTCCACGCTGAGGTAGCAAGTGGCTGTTCCCCCGCTGAGGGGGGAAGTGGCTGCTCCACGCTGAGGTAGCAAGTGGCTGCTCCACGCTGAGGTAAACAAGTGGCTGCTCCACGCTGAGGTAGCAAGTGGCTGCTCCACGCTGAGGTAGCAAGTGGCCGCTCCACGCTGAGGAGCAAGTGGCTGCTCCACGCTGAGGGGAGCAAGTGGCTGCTCCACGCTGAGGTGGAAAGGGGGCTGCTCCACGCTGGGGTGGGAAGTGGCTGCTCCACGCTGGGGGTAGCAAGTGGCTGCTCCACGCTGAGGTAGCGGGCTGCTCCACGCTGGGGGGGTAAAACAAAGGGGCTGCTCCACGCTGAGGTAGGGGTGGCCCCACGCTGAGGTAGCGGGCTGCTCCCGCTGAGGTAGCGGGTTTCTCCACGCTGAGGTAGCGGGGGCTGCTCCACCCGAGGGAAAAGTGGCTGCTCCACGCTGGGGTAGCAAATGGCTGCTCCACGCTGTCTTGACACACAAAACAATCATATTTAATGGGTCAAGGTTGTGACCTTAAAATAAAAAAGGTTGGTTTAGAGTTGGACTCCACCAACATCACCACCACTTTGGTGTTTTTAGAGTTGTGACCCTTTAAAATCACCCCCCACTTGGTGTTTTAGAGTTGTGACTCCACTTAACATCACCACCACTTGGTGTTGAGGGTTGTTTCTCCCTTTTTCATCACCCTTATGTTGTGAGTTGTTTTTCTCCCCCAACATGACCACCCTTAGTGTTGGAGTTGTGACTCCCCTTAACATCACCACCACTTAGTGTTGTAAAAGTTGGACTCCACTTAACATCACCACCATTGGGGTTGGGAGAGTTGTTACTCCATTTAAAATCATCACCACTTTGTGTTGTAAAAGTTGTTACTCCCCCTTAACATGACCACCACCAGTGTTTTTAGGGGTTGTTACTCCACTTAACTTTACCACCACTTAGTGTTTTAGAGTTTTACTCCCTTAACATGACCCCCCACTTAGTGTTGTAGAGTTGTGAATTTTAAAATGACCACCACTTGGGGTTGTAGAGTTTTCTCCACTTAACATGACCACCACTTGGGGGTTGTAGAGTTGTTTCCACTTAACATTACCACTTAGTGTTTTAGAGTTGTTATCCACTTAACATGACCACCATTTGTGTTTAATTGTTACCCATTTAAAATCATCACCACTTAGTGTTGTAGAGTTTTTACTCCACTTAACATGACCACCAATTTTGTGTTGAGAGTTGTTACTCCCCTTTAAAATCATCACCATTTTGTGTTTTGAGTTTTACCCACTTAACATGACCACCACTTTGCTGTAGAGTTGTTCTCCCCTTAACATGACCACCACTTGGGGGTTTTAGGGGTTTTTACCCCCACTTAACATGACCACTTGATGTTGAGAGTTGTTACTCCACTTAACATGACCACCACTTTGTGTTTTAGAGTTTTTACTCCCCTTAACATCATCACCACTTAGTGTTGTAGGTTGTGACTCCACTTAACATGACCACCATTTGGGGTTTTTGATTGTTTTCTATTTAACATGACCACCACTTGGGTTGTGAGTTGTTACTCCCCTTAACATGACCACTTGGTGTTTTAAGTTTTAACTCCATTTAAAATCCCCCCACTTAGTGTTTTAGAGTTTTTACTCCCACTTAACATGACCACTTGATGTTTTAGAGTTTTTACTCCACTTAACATAACCCCCTTTGGGGTTTTTAGGTTTTTACTCCCTTTAAAATCACCACCACTTAAAGGGTTGAGAGTTGTGACTCCACTTAACATGACCACCACCCTTAAATGTTTTGGGTTGACCCCACTTAACATGACCCTTTGTGTTTTATAGTTGTGACTCCATTTTAAAATCACCACCACTTGGTGTGAGAAATTGTACTCATTTTAAAATGACCCCCACTTGGTGTTTTGGAAGTTAAAAAACTCCTAACATGACCACCCTTGATGTAGAGTTGTGACTTTTTTTTAAAATCACCACCACTTGGTGTTGTAAATTTAACTCCAATTTTAAAATGACCACCACTTGATGTAGAGTTGTGACTCCATTTTTAAAATCCCCCATTGGGGCCAGAGTTGTTACTCCACTTAACATCACCACCACTTAAATGTTGTAGGGTTGTTACTCCCCTTTAAAATGACCACTTGTGCGGTTGGATTTTTCCCCATCACCACCACTTGATGTGAGTTGTACCCCTTTAACATCCCACCCCTTGGTTGCGTTGACGCTCCCTTTTTTCCCTCACCAAAACCCGTGTTGGGGTTGAACTCCACAACTTTACCACCCCTTAGTGTTGTAAAAAGTTTTGACTCCCCCTTTAAAATCACCACCACTTGGGTTGTAGGTTTTAACCCACTTTGGGCCACCACTTTAGTGTTTTAGAGTTGTTACTCCACTTAACATCACCACCATTTGTGTTTTAGAGTTGTTACCCCACTTAACATCACCACCACTTAGTGTTGTAGGTTGTTCCCCACTTAACATGCCCACTTAGTGTTGTATAGTTGTGACCCACTTAACATCACCACCACTTAGTGTTGAGAGTTGTTACTCCACTTAACATCACCACCACTTAGTGTTGTAGAGTTGTTACTCCACTTAACATGACCACTTAGTGTTGTATAGTTGTGACTCCCAACATCACCACCACTTGATGTGTAGAGTTTTACTCCACAACATGACCACCACTTAGTGTTGTAGAGTTGTGACCCATTAACATGACCACCACTTAGTGTTGAGTTTTTAAACCCACTTAACATGCCCACCTTGATTATAACCAAATAACTAAAGATAAAAAGGTAATAGCAAATTATTGATATAGGTTAGTGGTAAATACTTGTAAATCCCGGAAAAAACCCCGGGTGAGTTACCCCCGCCACCACCAGGAGCCTCCATTACGGGCCTGCGTGTTCCACCAATTATGGTTGGTAACTGTTTCATAGTTAAAATAATATTTTTTTTCTACATGTACAAGGTATACACCCATGGCTGACATCAATGACATACTACTATATAGAAAGTTCCTTGTTATGCTGAGCATTTCCCGCAAATTAGGTCAGTTTTGCCCCAGGATACCCCACACCAGTCCACTCAAGGTACCTATTTTACTGATGGGGAACATAGACAACCAGTGTAGGGAAAAAAGTCCAATGTTTTACCCCCGCTGGGAATCGAACCCGGACCCCCCCGTGTAAAGCGGAAAAAAATTTAAACACAGGTTGAAGTGTTTAAGAAGGAGGTTCTTCCCCGGAGAAAAAAATTTAGACTGAAGCTTCGCCCAGAGGGGTTTTGGGGGTGAGGGGGATTTTTGGGGGGGAGGAGAAAATGGTTACCAACAGGAAAGGGCAGCCGCTTTAAGTGGCAAGTGGTTCACAATTCAGGAAGAAGGAAGATAAAGAAGGTTAATA
>WNWK01043564.1:0-15445 GCA_009830355.1 Cherax destructor
ACCATCACCACACTCGGCACCATCACCACACTCGGCACCATCACCACACTCGGCACCATCACCACACTCGGCACCATCACCACACTCGGCACCATCACCACACTCGGCACCAATACCACACTCGGCACCATCACCACACTCGGCACCATCACCACACTCGGCACCATCACCACACTCGGCACCATCACCACACTCGGCACCATCACCACACTCGGCACTATCACCACACTCGGCACCATCACCACACTCGGCACCAATACCACACTCGGCACCATCACCACACTCGGCACCATCACCACACTCGGCACCATCACCACACTCGGCACCATCACCACACTCGGCACCATCACCACACTCGGCACCATCACCACACTCGGCACCATCACCACACTCGGCACCATCACCACACTCGGCACCATCACCACACTCGGCACCATCACCACACTCGGCACCATCACCACACTCGGCACCACCATCACCACACTCGGCACCATCACCACACTCGGCACCATCACCACACTCGGCACCATCACCACACTCGGCACCATCACCACACTCGGCACCATCACCACACTCGGCACCATCACCACACTCGGCACCATCACCACATACATAAGTAAGTTTATTCAGGTATACACAATTACGTAGATTATCATACATAGCAGCATATGTATACCTGGAGAGGGTTCCGGGGGTCAACGCCCCCGCGGCCCGGTCTGTGACCAGGCCTCATGGTGGTTCATGGCCTGATCAACCAGGCTGTTACTGTTAGCCGCACGCAAACCGACGTACGAACCAAAGACCGGCTGGTCAGGTACTGACTTTAGGTGCCTGTCCAGCGCCTGTGCAGTGCTTGTCCAGCGCCTGTCCAGTGCCTGTCCAGCGCCTGTCCAGTGCCTTCTTGGATAACCCAAAAAAGTCAGTGACTTATTTCCATTGGGGTCCTTGTCATAATTATTATTTATATTTAAAAATTAAAAACAATTACTCAGATACGGAAAACGTGAGGAAATTAAAATCTCATCGATACCACTTATACTAAGCAAATTTCCTAAATTTGCTTGTAACAGATAAGTGAACTGTAGATATAAATCCAAATTAATTTCCATGAACGTGCCTATCTGTGCTCATGATAATGCAAGCACAGATGGGCATGTTTGTGGAGCAACTTGCAATGTGAACATTGACTGATGTTGTAGTGGCCAGGCTTAGGCTTGGCTACAAGTACTTCTGACAGTTTGGGAGACACAGATGATGATCAAACTAAATGCAAATTATGTGATCAGGTATATGGTCACTGTCTTGAACACTATGTGCTTAATTGTGCACTTATTGAGGAATATAGAGATAGACAGTATAATAACCTATGTGATATGTCAAGATATCTTATTCATGAAATAAGATACCAATTGTACTAAACAAGTTTCCTAAATTTGCTTGTAACAGATAATTGAAATGTAGATATAAACCCAAATGTACAATTGTTAACCCCTTTGGGGCCTAGTGCCTAGGCCTTTTGTGTATCCATATGCTCTTGCGATACCGTCCACAGGATGAATATGGGGTGCACAATAAACTAGCCACTACCGTCCACAGGATGGATATGGTTGCACAATAAACTAGCCATTACCGTCCACAGGATGGATATGGGGGCACAATAAACTAGCCACTACCGTCCACAGGATGGATATGGGGTGCACAATAAACTAGCCACTACCGTCCACAGGATGGATATGGGGTGCACAATAAACTAGCCACTACCGTCCACAGGATGGATATGGGGTGCACAATAAACTAGCCACTACCGTCCACAGGATGGATATGGGGGCACAATAAACTAGTTACTACCGACCACATGATGGATATGGGGGCACAATAAACTAGCCACTACCGTCCACAGGATGGATATAGGGTGCACAATAAACTAGCCACTACCGTCCACAGGATGGATATGGGGCACAATAAACTAGCCACTACCGTCCACAGGATGTATATGGGGTGCACAATAAACTAGCCACTACCGTCCACAGGATGGATATGGGGGCACAATAAACTAGCCACTACCGTCCACAGGATGGATATGGGGCACAATAAACTAGCCACTACCGTCCACAGGATGGATATGGGTGCACAATAAACTAGCCACTACCGTCCACAGGATGGATATGGGGCACAATAAATTAGCCACTACCGTCCACAGGATGGATATGGGGCACAATAAACTAGCCACTACCGTCCACAGGATGGATATGGGGGCACAATAAACTAGCCACTACCGTCCACAGGATGGATATGGGGGCACAATAAACTAGCCACTACCGTCCACAGGATGGATATGGGGGCACAATAAACTAGCCACTACCGTCCACAGGATGGATATGGGGGCACAATAAACTAGCCACTTCGGTGACAAAATCTAATCTAATCATCGGAGTACAAAACTTGTCAAAGTATTTTATCCACAGTGGTATATTACAGACCATTCTGGAAAAATACCCTGACTTTGCTCCCTGTAAATAAAGCATTACCACACATACGTGTGTGTGGTGTATGTGTGTTTGTGTGTGTGTGACCCAACAATTAATATTTGCACCAAACACACTGCAGATGTTATTACCTGGAGTTTACCTGGAAAGAATTCCAAGGGTCAACGCCCCTGCGGCCCGGTCTGTGATCAGGCCTCATGTTTGACCAGAGCCTGATCAACAAGGCTGTTACTGCTGGCCGCACGCAGTCCAACGTACGAACCACAGCCTGGCTGGTCAGGTACCGACTTTAGGTGCCTGTCAAGTGCCTGCTTGAAGACAGCCAGGGGTTTGTTGGTAATTCCCCTTATGTATGCTGGGAGGCAGTTGAACAATCTTGGGCCCCTGACACTTATTGTGTTGTCCCTCAACGTGCTAGTGGCACCCCTGCTCTTCATTGGGGGGATGTTACATCGCCTGCCGAGTCCTTTGCTTTCGTAGGGAGTGATTTTCGTGTGCAAGTTTGGTACTAATCCCTCGATAATTTTTCACGTGTATATAATAATGTATCTCTCCCGCCTGCGTTCTAGGGAGTACAGGTTAAGAAACTTCAAGCGTTCACAGTAATTGAGGTGGTTTATCGCAGTTATGCGTGCCGTGAAGGTTCTCTGCACATTTTCAAGGTCAGCAATTTCACCTGCCTTGAAAGGTGCAGTTAGTGTGCAGCTATATTACAGCCTAGATAGAATAAACGATCTGTAAAGTATCAACATGGGCTTGGCATCCCTGGTTTTGAAGGTTCTCATTATCCATCCTGTCATTTTTCTAGCAGATGCGATTGCTACGGTGTTATGGTCCTTGAAGGTGAGATCCTCTGACATGATCACTCCCAGGTCTTTGACATTAGTTTTTCGCTCTATTGTGTGGTTGGAATTAGTTTTGTGCTCCGATGAGATTTTAATTTCCTCACGTTTTCCGTATCTGAGTAATTGAAATTTCTCATCATTGAACTTCATATTGTTTTCTGTAGCCCATTTAAAGATTTGGTTTATGTCTTCTTGGAGTCTTGCAGTGTCTTCAACGGTGGACACTGTCATACAGATTCGGGTGTCATCTGCAAAGGAAGACACGGCACTGTGGCTTATATCCCTGTCTATGTCCGATATGAGGATGAGGAACAGGATGGGAGCGAGTACTGTGCCTTGTGGAACAGAGCTTTTCACATTAGCTGCCTCAGACTTTACTCTGTTGACTACTACTTTTTGTGTTCTACTTGTTAGGAAATTATAGATCCATCTACCAACTTTTCCTGTTATTCCTTTATCACGCATTTTGTGTGCTATTACACCATGGTCACACTTGTCAAAGGCTTTTGCAAAGTCTGTGTATATAACATCTGCATTCTGTTTGTCCTCTAGCGCATCCAGGACCTTGTCATAGTGGTCCAGTAGTTGGGACAGACAGGAGCGACCTGCTCTAAACCAGTGCTGCCCTGGGTTGTGTAATTGATGGGTATCTAGATGAGTGGCGATCATGCTTCTTAGAACCCTTTCAAAGATTTTTATATGGGACGTTAGCGCTATTGGTCTGTAGTTCTTTGCTATTGCTTTACTGCCCCCTTTGTGGAGTGGGGCTATGTCTGTTGTTTTTAGTAACTGCGGGACGACCCCAGTGTCCATGCTCCCTCTCCATAGGATGTTAAAAGCACGTGATAGGGGCTTCTTGCAGTTCTTGATGAACACGGAATTCCATGAGTTTGGGCCTGGAGCGGAGTGCATGGGCATGTCATTTATTGCCTTTTCGAAGGCATTTGGCGTCAGGGTGATGGCAGATAGGCATGCGTCAGTCAAGTTCTGTGGCACTCTCATAAAAAAAATCATTTAGGTCTTCGATTTTCAGTCTGGTTAGCGGCTCGCTAAAAACTGAAGTAACTCACTCATTTCCTTGCTGTCATCTTTGTAGGACCCATCCCGTTTAAGTAGGGGCTAAATACTGGTTGGTGTTCTCGACTTTGACTTTGCATAAGAAAAGAAATACTTTGGGTTTCTTTCAATTTCGTTTATGGCTTTTAGTTCTTCCCGCGTTTCTTGATTCCTGTAAGATTCCTTTAGTTTTAATTCGATGTTTGTTATTTCTCTGACTAGTGTCTCCCTTCGTATTTCAGATATATTGGCCTCTTTTAGCCGCTCCGTTATTCTTTGCCTTCGCCTGTATAGGGAGCGCCTCTCTCTTTCTAGTTTGCATCTTTTCCTCCTTTTTCTTAAGGGAATTTGCCTTGAGCAAACCTCAAGCGCCACAGTGTTAATTTGTTCTAGACATAAGTTAGGATCCGTGATGCTTAGGCTATCTTCCCATTGTATATCATTTAGGACTTGGTTTACTTGGTCCCATCTTATGTTTTTGTTATTTTTTGTTATTGAAGTTGAATTTGGAGAAGGCTCCCTAGCGGCTGATCACATTTTGTTGATCTGGGCTCCCCGCATGCATGTCTGGACCTCTATTATGTTGTGATCTGAGTATATAATAATAATAATAATAATAATAATTTTTATTTCAATGCATGTTACAAGTGTACAATGTTATTGGTAGTTACAATTATAAAACAATTATAAAACTGTAATGCAAGGAGAGCCACTGGCATGCCATGGCATTAGGGGCAGTTTATTCTAGAGACTTATTATGCACTAAGTACTTAATGCTAAAGAAATTGATTGAGTTTATTCTAGTTCTGTATTATTTAAATTATTATATGGTTATACATACTATTAAAAGACAATACAAGAGAAATTGGTTGAGTTTAATCTAGTTGTATAATTTATTTCAAATTACAGTATGTTGATGCTATACTAGTATAATAACAATACTAGAAATAGTTTTTAGAGTTTCTTCTAGATATATATTTTATTTCAAATTAAGAAAATGATGATACTATAAGATTTTAAATGACAATATGATGATATGAAATTGCAACAAGTGTTAAGGAGGATGAACATATCAAATTGAGATCTTCTTAAGTAAAATAATATTGGGTTTGGAAGTTTGTTACAGTATGAGTATTTAGTATAGGGTGAGTAGGTGATTTTTGAGAAGAGTCTTGAATTGATTTTCCGACAAGGTTAACTTGATATTTACTGGTAATGATTTTTTGATATGATGACATTTCGTATCAGATCATCATTGTTGGTGAAGATGAGGTCCAGCGTATTTTCTAATCTTGTAGGCTCTACTATTTGCTGGTTTAAGGTGAAGTTGGTGCAGAGATTTAAAAGTTCATGTGTGTGCGAGTTTTCATCTGAGCTGCCTCCTGGTGTTATCTCTGCTACCACATTGTTTGCAATGCTCCTCCATTTTAGGTGCCTTAGGTTGAAATCCCCCATTAGCAAGATGTTGGGGGCAGGAGCTGGAAGATTTTCCAGACAGTGGTCAATTTTCAGAAACTGTTCCTGGAATTGTTGGGACGTTGCATCTGGAGGCTTGTATACAACCACGATGACCAGGTTTTGATTCTCGATCTTTATTGCTAATACTTCAACTACATCATTTGAGGCATTTAGTAGTTCTGAACATATAAGTGACTCTGTGATATACAGGCCAACCCCCCCCTTTTTGCCTGTTCACTCTGTCACATCTGTATAGGTTGTAGCCAGGGATCCATATTTCATTGTCCAAGTGATCCCTTATGTGGGTCTCTGTGAAAGCCGCAAACATAGCATTTGACTCTGTAAGGAGTCCACGGATGTAAGGTATTTTGTTGTTTGTTGCTGGCTTTAGACCCTGAATATTTGCAAAGATGAATGTTGTTGGATTGGTTGTATTGGTGGTATGGAGGGGGTCTTTTTTTCCTGGCACTAATATCTGTTGTATTGGAGTGGAGGCCATTGACTGTGATTCCACTCCAGAAGTGATTGCAGTTGGTGTACAATTTCTGTCATTTCCTGCCAGCTTTTTTTCCTTCCTGGCACTAAAAAACTCTCTCTCCGGTGTGGCTGTGGCTACCCAGGTTTTGCCATGGTCTGGATGTTCTGTGTCGCCTCGTACCCTTTAGGTGGTATGCCTGGCAATATAAGTTATAGCACTGTCTTTCCTGAATTGATGAGTGGCACATTTCAGGGTGGAAAAACGTACAGGACGGGAGGTTGCATTTTCCTGTTTTCATATGGGCACGGCATTTTATGGGGTGATCATAATTGCATGTTCCATCTGATTTCCCAGATTTTCCATGCCTGCAGATACCAAGAGCATAATATTCACATAGGTCTGGTTTCCGTTTGCCCTGTTTTTTTGTGACTGTGTTCCCTATTGTATTCCCTATTGGTGCTTGTGTTCCTGTCTCGTTTCTATCTTCAACTCTAGTGCTGACAAAGGAGCCTTCATCAGTTTTTGGTAATTTATCTTCAGTATTTCGCAGGGCATCCCCCTGTTTACTATCCGCCAGGGTATTGCTAGTTTGTAGCACTAGTTTTTGTGTGTCCTTGTCTACACCTGTTTCCCCATCATTTACGTCACTAGAGCTCCTGTCCCTCTTCAGGTCACCATCATTTATTTCTCCATTCGTACAGTTTCTGACTACCATTGCAACATCTGTACCAGGGGCGATAGCACCATCTGGCCCAGATTTTTTACTTTCCCAACTGTTATAGAATGCTGTCATGTTTTTTATGAAGTCCGATTTGATGTTGTCATCTTTTAATATCAATGTGATTTTATTCCACAATTCGGTCTCATTTGGGCATACCCAAAAACACTTCCCTTGTTTGATATCTCGTGTAGTGGAGTCTTGAATGCCTACACAAGGGGCGTGGCAGCATTTACCACAGAAGTTGCATGTAATCCATCCAGTGGAACGTTTGTTTGTTTGGTTGCATACTACACAGGGTTTCATGACTGATTTTGTTGGTTGTTTTACTGTATATTCTACTAATAGCTTCCGTGAAGTGGTGATCTGTCTATTTGAATTGTATTTATTTTATTTGCAAGTGTAAGTGTTTGGGGCAATCTTACCGCAAAAGCCTTTGACAAGTGTGACCATGGTGTAATAGCACACAAAATGCGTGATAAAGGAATAACAGGAAAAGTTGGTAGATGGATCTATAATTTCCTAACACGTAGAACACAAAGAGTAGTAGTCAACAGAGCAAAGTCTGAGGCAGCTAATGTGAAAAGCTCTGTTCCACAAGGCACAGTACTCGCTCCCATCCTGTTCCTCATCCTCATATCGGACATAGACAGGGATATAAGCCACAGTGCCATGTCTTCCTCTGCAGATGACACCCGAATCTGTATGACAGTGTCCACCGTTGAAGACACTGCAAGACTCCAAGCAGACATAAACCAAATCTTTAAATGGGCTGCAGAAAACAATATGAAGTTCAATGATGAGAAATTTCAATTACTCAGATACGGAAAACGTGAAATTAAAATCTCATCGGAGTACAAAACTAATTCCAACCACACAATAGAGCGAAAAACTAATGTCAAAGACCTGGGAGTGATCATGTCAGAGGATCTCACCTTCAAGGACCATAACACCGTAGCAATCGCATCTGCTAGAAAAATAACAGGATGGATAATGAGAACCTTCAAAACCAGGGATGCCAAGCCCAAGTTGACACTTTACAGATCGCTTGTTCTATCTAGGCTGGAATATTGCTGCACACTAACTGCACCTTTCAAGGCGGGTGAAATTGCTGACCTTGAAAATGTGCAGAGAACCTTCACGGAACGCATAACTGCGATAAACCACCTCAATTACTGGGAACGCTTGAAGTTCCTAAACCTGTACTCTCTAGAACGCAGGCGGGAGAGATACATTATTATATACACATGGAAAATTCTCGAGGGATTAGTACCAAACTTGCACACAAAAATCACTCCCTACGAAAGCAAAAGAATCGCCAGGCGATGTAACATCCCCCCAATGAAAAGCAGGGGTGTCACTAGCACATTGAGGGACAACACAATAAGTGTCAGGGGCCCAAGATTGTTCAACTGCCTCCCAGCATACATACAAGGGATTACCAACAAACCCCTGGCTGTCTTCAAGCAGGCACTGGACAGGCACCTAAAGTCGGTACCAGACCAGCCAGGCTGTGGTTCGTACGTTGGACTGCATGCGGCCAGCAGTAACAGCCTGGTTGATCAGGCTCAGGTCCAACATGAGGCCTGGTCACAGACCGGGCCGCAGAGGCGTTGACCCCTGGAATTCTCTCCAGGTAAACTCCAGATAAGTATCGTAACTATGTAAAAGCAGTTACAATAAAAGAAGATATACAAGGTAAAATTAGTTATTATCATACAAACAATCACTCTCCTCCCTTTCTGTAGCCTTATTAATGTGATACATTTTGGCTCTCTTCTTAAACTGGTTTATGGTATGACAGGCTTTGACATGTACAGGCAGTCTATTCCACTCTTTTATTGTAGAACAGAAAAATGTCTTTGAAGCCTTGACCACTGACTCTAGGTACTGCAAAGTTGTTCTTCCTTCCCTAGTTCTGTAATTGCATTGGTTCCCGGCCTTAACAAAACTGGCAGTAAGATATTGGGGGACACTGGTTGTGAGTAACTTTATAAACGTAATTTACCTTTAGTTGATTTACTCTGCCTCAACATCCAGCATGTCCAGTTTTTGTAATTCATTCAGGCCAACATGCTCTCTTGGACCCAGGTCCACCATGAATCTCACCATTTTGTTTTGGGTGATTTGTAGCCAATCTTTCATGTTTTTTGTTAAGGCAAAGTACTATAACATTTATCATTATTATTATTATCACAGACACCGCTACCTTTGGCATGATGTTCACTTAAATTATCGACACAGCTATTGTATTCGTCATTATAATAATAATAATAATAATAATAATAATAATAATAATAATAATAATAATAATAATAATAATAATAATAATAATAATAATAATAATAATAATTATTATTATTTATTTATTTATTTATTTTATTAACACATCGGCCGATTCCCACCAAGGCAGGGTGGCCCGAAAAAGAAAAACTTTCATCATCATTCACTCCATCACTGTCTTGCCAGAGGGGTGCTTTACACTACAGTTATAAAACTGCAACATTAACACCCCTCCTTCAGAGTGCAGACACTGTACTTCCCATCTCCAGGACTCAAGTCTGGCCTGCTGGTTTCCCTGAAGCCCTTCATAAATGTTACTTTGCTCACACTCCAACAGCACGTCAAGTATTAAAAACCATTTGTCTCCATTCACTCCTATCAAATACGCTCACACATGCTTGCTGGAAGTCCAAGCCCCTCGCACACAAAACTTCCTTTACCCCCTCCCTCCAACCTTTCCTAGGCCGACCCCTACCCCGCCTTCCCTCCACTACAGATTTATACACTCTCGAAGTTATTCTGTCTCGTTCCATTCTCTCTACATGTCCGAACCACCTCAACAACCCCTCCTCAGCTCTCTGGATAATAATTTTGGTAATCCCACACCTCCTCCTAATTTCCAAACTCCGAATTCTCTGCATTATATTCACACCACACATTGACCTCAGACATGACATCTCCACTGCCTCCAGCCTTCTCCTCGTTGCAACATTCATCACCCATTCTTCACACCCATATAAGAGTGTTGGTATAACTATACTCTCATACATTCCCTTCTTTACTTCCATGGACTAAGTTCTTTGTCTCCACAGACTCCGAAGTGCTCCACTCACCCTTTTTCCCTCATCAATTCTATGATTCACCTCATCCTTCATAGACCCATCTGCTGACATGTCCACTCCCAAATATCTGAATACATTCACCTCCTCCATACTCTCTCCCTCCAATCTGATATCCAATCTTTCGTCACCTAATTTTTTTGTTATCCTCATCACCTTACTCTTTCCTATATTCACTTTCAATTTTCTTCTTTTACACACCCTACCAAATTCATCCACCAACCTCTGCAACTTCTCTTCAGAATCTCCCAAAAGCACAGTGTCATCAGCAAAAAGCAACTGTGACAACTCCCACTTTGTATTTAATTCTTTATCTTTTAACCCCACACCTCTTGCCAAGACCCTCGCATTCACTTCTCTTACAACCCCATCTATAAATATATTGAACAACCATGGTGACATCACACATCCCTGTCTAAGGCACACTTTTACTGGGAAATAGTCCCCTTCCCTCCTACACACTCTAACTTGAGCCTCACTATCCTCATAAAAACTCTTCACTGCTTTCAGTAACCTACCTCCTATTCCATACACCTGCAACATCTGCCACATTGCCCCCCTATCCACCCTATCATACGCCTTTTCCAAATCCATAAATGCCACAAAAACCTCTTTACCCTTATCCAAATACTGTTCACCTATATGTTTCACTATAAACACTTGGTCTACACACCCCTACCTTTCCTAAAGCCCCTTGTTCATCTGCTATCCTGCTTTCTGTCTTACTCTTAATTATTTCAATAATAACTCTACCATACACTTTACCAGGTACACTCAACAGACTTATTCCCCTATAATTTTTGCACTCTCTTTTGTCCCCTTTGCCTTTATACAAAGGAACAATACACTCTCTCTGCCAATCCCTAGGTACCTTACCCTCTTCCATACATTTATTAAATAATAGCACTAACCACTCCAAAACTATATCCCCACCTGCTTTTACATTTCTATCTTTATCCCATCAATCCCAGCTGCCTTACCCCCTTTCCTTCTACCCACTGCCTCACGAACTTCCCCCACACTCACAACTGCCTCTTCCACACTCCTACAAGATGTTATTCCTCCTTGCCCTATACACGAAATCACAGCTTCCCTGTCTTCATCAACATTTAACAACTCCTCAAAATATTCCCTCCATCTTCCCGATACCTCTAACTCTCCATTTAATAAGTCTCCTCTCCTATTTTTAACTGTCACTCACAACTGGCTCTTCCACACTCCTACAAGATGTTATTCCTCCTTGCCCTATACACGAAATCACAGCTTCCCTGTCTTCATCAACATTTAACAACTCCTCAAAATATTCCCTCCATCTTCCCGATACCTCTAACTCCCCATTTAATAACTTTCCTCTCCTATTTTTAACTGTCAAATCCATTTGTTCCCTAGGCTTCCTCAACTTATTAATCTCACTCCAAAACTTTTTCTTATTTTCAACAAAATTTGTTGATAACATCTCATCCACTCTCTCATTTACTCTCTTTTTACATTGCTTCACCACTCTCTTAACCTCTCTTTTTCTCTCCATATACTCTTCCCTCCTTGCATCACTTCTACTTTGTAAAAACCTCTCATATGCTAACTTTTTCTCCCTTACTACTCTCTTTACATCATCATTCCACCAATCGCTCTTCTTCCCTCCCGCACCCACTCGCCTGTAACCACAAACTTCTGCTGAACACAATAACATTACATTTTTAAATCTACCCCATACATCTTCGACCCCATTGCCTACACTCTCACTAGCCCATCTATCCTCCAATAGTTATTTATATCTTACCCTAACTGCCTCCTCTTTTAGTTTATAAACCTTCACCTCTCTCTTACTTACTGCTTCTATTTTCCTTGTATCCCATCTACCTTTTACTCCCACTGTAGCTATAACTAAAAAGTGATCTGATATATCGGTGGCCCCTCTATAAACATGTACATCCTGAAGTCTACTCAACAGTCTTTTATCTACCAATACATAGTCCAACAAACTACTGTCATTACGCCCTACATCATATCTTGTATACTTATTTATCCTCTTTTTCTTAAAATATGTATTACCTATAACTGAACCCCTTTCTATACAAAGTTCAATCAAAGGGCTCCCATTATCATTTACACCTGGCACCCCAAACTTACCTACCACACCCTTTCTACATGTTTCTCCTACTTTAGCATTTAGGTCCCCTACCACAATTACTCTCTCACTTGGTTCAAAAGTTCCTATACATTCGCTTAACATCTCCCAAAATCTCTCTCTCTCTCTACACTCCTCTCTTCTCCAGGTGCATACACACTTATTATGACCCACTTTTCGCATCCGACCCTTATTTTAATCCACATAATCCTTGAATTTACACATTTATATTCCCTCTTCTCCTTCCATAACTGATCCTTCAACATTATTGCTACCCCTTCCTTAGCTCTAACTCTCTCAGATACTCCTGACTTAATCCCATTTATTTCTCCCCACTGAAACTCGCCTACCTCCTTCAGCTTTGTTTCGCTTAGGGCCAGGACATCCAACTTCTTTTCATTCATAACATCAGCAATCATCTCTTTCTTATCATCTGCACTACATCCACGCACATTCAAACAACCCAGTTTTATAAAGTTTTTCTTCTCTTTTTTAGTAAATGTGTACAGGAGAAGGGGTTACTAGCCCATTGCTCCCGGCATTTTAGTCGCCTCATACGACACGCATGGCTTACAGAGGAAAGATTCTTTTCCACTTCCCCATGGACAATAGAGAAAATAAAAAGAACAAGAGCTATTAAGAAGAAGAAGAAAAACCTAGATGTGTGTATGTATATATATGCATGTGCATGCCTGTGTAGTGTGACCTAAAGTGTAAGTAGAAGTAGCTAGATATACCTGTTATCCAGCGTGTTTATGAGACAGAAAAAAGACACCAGCAATCCTACCATCATGTAAAACAGTTTCAGGTTTCTGTTTCACAGTCACCTGGCAGGACGGTAGTACCTCCCTGGGTGATTGAAAAGGCAATAAATGACATGCCCATGCACTCCGCTACAGGCCCAGACTCATGGAACTCCGTGTTCATCAAGAACTGCAAGGAGCCCCTATCAAGTGCTTTTAACATCCTATGGAGAGGGAGCATGGACACTGAGGTCGTCCCGCAGTTCCTAAAAGCAACAGATCTAGCCCCACTCCACAAAGGGGGCAGTAAAGCAATAGCAAAGAACTACAGACCAATAGCGCTAACTTCCCATATCATAAAAATCTTTGAAAGGGTTCTAAGAAGCAAGATCGCCACTTATCTAGTGTGAGGGAAAAGTCCATAGATAGGAGTGATGAAAGTGTGAAGGTATGTAGAGTGATGGTTGAATGGTAGTTGGCTTGTTGAGGTGGGGTGAGTGTCTAGCTCTCGCTATACCTCCCCCCCCCCTTTTTCACCTGGTGAGAGGTGTAATGCTGGGCTCCGGCCACAGGTTGAAATCACTCGACTGACCAAGCCCGACCTCACTGTAAGTACTTCACGGCTGCTCGTATCTTCATTATTTTATGTTCAAGAGCTTCACTCTTTAATTTTTGAGCTTCACTCATGTTTAGCAACATTAACTTCTGCTCTGTCCTGCCTTGGTTTTTGGTAAAGTTATTTATTACAGTTTCACCATTTCTTTTAAAGGCCTTATGCCTACTATGTGAATAAATACTAGAGTGGTGAGTAATCCTTTTGGTTTCTTTCACAGTCCTCTGTTTCTGCACGGATCATCGGATTCAAGGCTGAGTGGGGGGGGCCGGCGTACTCACCAAGTGAGAAACAGAGTCGTTAACACCAATTCTTCACTATGCCAGTAGTTCCTAAGTCCACACTCTAGAAACCTCAGGCAACTGTACTTTACCAGGGGACAACCTTCACCTGAGGCCCTGATATCATTTGTGACATTGTGGATGTGGAAAACTGTTGGATTTTTGGGAAACATCGATGCAACAACAACAACAACAACAACAACCCACGGAGTCTAATATCGATTCATTGCTTCTGTGTTAACAAGATCAACACATCTGTAAATATCTAGCTTTGGATCAGATATATATATATATATATATTTTTGTTTTCATTTTTCTTAAGATAGGATTATTATAGTCATATTTACGTATTTATTATTTACATTTCTTTCTATTAAAATAGTGTTTATTGTTCTTGTTATTATTGTCTTTTTCTATTATACTTTTCCTAAGAAGATTGGCAACAACCTTCACAAGTGGCGAACTTGCCAGGATTCGACTCAAAGATTCGACACCTCGAACACGATTCGACGCTACTCGGACTTGAGCCGGCGGTACCTGGCTACATTATTGGAACTCTGCCATCAGTGACGCAGTGGTTACCTCCACCGCACCACACCACAGACGGTTGCCACCCTCCATAAGTATTCATTTGCTATAGTAGGACTACAGTAAAGGTATTTAAAGGATTTGGTGATTGTTAAATACTCTTTATGTTAGTCAAGTCAAGGCAGGATGTGCTAGTTACTTCTGCCACCGTTGTTTTGAGCTTGAAGATTATTTTAGGAATAGACTCTAGGGATCCGATATTTTCCAGTGATAAATCTTCTTCATTGAGTTCTTGTATGTTATATCAAGGGAACTGTCACAGGACACTCTTGATTATAGTGGGAAGAGTGGATGGTCAAGTGATCCCATTCTCCTTTCTGTTTGGTCGGAGCTGGCATAGAACCCTCCGGTCAATTTATACTGTATAAATTGAAGTAGGGATTGAACCCTCCGGTTTTGTTTGTTCAGTTGTAGCAGAGCAGGATTTGAACCCTCCGTTTTCTATTATATCTGCTTCATTCACCCAGTAAGTTAAGTTATCCCGGTTAGTATGGAGGAATACCAGTTCTGGATGAATGCTGGGGTTAAGCTAGGTATTACGGGGAAAACTTTAGAATCGTTCATAGCTACTAAGATTCAGGAAAAAAAGAATGAAATTGAAAGAGAGTGTGAGGGAAAAGTCCATAGATAGGAGTGATGAAAGTGTGAAGGTATGTAATGGTGGTTGAATGGTAGTTTGCTTGTTGAGGTGGGGTGAGTGTCTAGCTGCTGCTATACCCCCCCCCCTCTTTTTCCACCCGGTGAGAGGTGTAATGCTGGGCTCCGGCCACAGGTTGAAATCACTCGACTGACCACGCCCGACCTCACTGTAAATACTTCACGGCTGCTCGTATCTTCATTATTTTATGTTCAAGAGCTTCACTCTTTAATTTTTGAGCTTCACTCATGTTTAGCAACATTCACTTCTGCTCTGCCCTGCCTTGGTTTTT
>WNWK01043565.1:0-15444 GCA_009830355.1 Cherax destructor
CCTTCCAGTTTCATATAGAGGTGTTCCTTTCACGGACTATTTTGCGGTCATTGCTACCCACCTTCGCACCCGTGGCAACAACGCTGGTCTGACCTGCTAAATAACAAACTTCATTCTATTAAACCGGTTATAGGTTTCTGGCCTTCTTCTTGTCACCAATGTCGAGGTTGGGAGACTACTCTTTCCCGTCTTCGCATCGTCCACCTCGTCTTACTCACGGGTATCTCATGGAGAGGCTCCTGCCCCTCTGCGAGCATTGTCAGGTTCCAGTGTCTGTTCGACATATCCTGTTGGACTGCCCACTCTATCAACGAGCACGCAGAATTTACCTCCAACGACGTCTTCGCTCTGCGGCCCTTTCTTTACCTTCCTTCTTGCAGATGGACCCTCCTTTAATCCTGACTCTCTCATTGACTTTTGACAGAAACTGACTTACTACACAAACTCTGAAGATTATACCTCTAGCACCTCCTCAGTCCCTTCTACCTCGATCTCTTGCTACCCTCCATCCCTGCACTATCCACCGTCATCTTGCACTCCATACCCTACTAATCGTCCATCTCCCTCTTACAACCCACTCTCCCTGCATCCTACAATAACCTGTAGCGCTGTATAACCCCTGTGGTTTAGCGCTTCTATTTGATTATAATAATAATTTAAGCTTATCAGAGTCTGTGTTAAAGGTATTTGATGCAGCTGGTAGCTTACTTACTAGTGTTGAGGCGACAGTTGTGTAGTATGAATTAAAACAATTTGCCACTTTAGTTGTTTCGTGGCATACCTCGTTATCAACATTTAGTACTATGTTAGATCTATCTACGGGTTTATGGATATACCCCAACTGTTTTAGTTGTTGCCAGAGCTTTCTAGGGTTATTCTTGTACTCTTCGATTTTTGAGCAATAGTGCCTAGCCTTTGCGCCTTTTATAAGCCTCTGCACTCTGTTCCTCACCCTTTGGAATTCATTTAGCGCTGCAATATCCTGTCTATTTGCCTTAAATCTTTTTATCAACTGGTCTCTGAATTTCATATTATCTAATATCTCAGTAGACATCCAGGGTTCAGTTCTTCGTTTAATCCTAACCTCTTTAACTGGTGCAATATTATCAAGGATGGTAGTGAACATTGTTTTGAATTTTCCCAGGCATCATTTACGTCCGTGCAACTTATTATCAATGACCAATCACAATTGTGTAGCATATTTACCAGTGTTTCTTTATTGTAGTTTCTAGTTGACCTAATTTTTATTGTCCTGTGTAGGCCTATCCGCTCCCTAGTGATTTTCCTGGTACAGTAAATGATGAAATGATCACTGAGACCTGTGGTAATGACGCCTGACTGACCACGACGACGACACCAGCGACGACCATAACGACGACACCAGCGACGACCATGAAGACGATGATAGCGACGACGACGACCATGACACCAGCGACGACCATGACGACACCAGCAACGACCCTGATGAGGACGACAACGACGACAATCATGATAACGACGACGGCTACACCAGCGACGACAACATAAGAACATAAGAACATAAGAAAGGAGGAACACTGCAGCAGGCCTGTTGGCCCATACTAGGCAGGTCCTTCACAATCCATCCCACTAACAGAATATTTGCATTATGTATGTAAAATTACTTATATCATAGCGGAGTCTGACGGAATTCTTAATAATTGCCGTTACTGTCGCGTAGGCTACTTTCACAATATCAGCGCTTGTGGGATTTTTTCTAATGCTATAATATACAACCTTTCTGGCTATGGGTACTGGTATGCCTGGGGGCATTTCCTGTTCCTCTCTCTCAATTTTCAAAGCTACCCAAGAAATAAGCTTTGACAATTCTACCCACTCATGCGCGAGTCCCACTCAAATCCAACCCCTCTCACTCATGAATTTATCCAACCTAAATTTGAAACTACCCAAGGTCCTAGCTTCAATAACCCTACTAGGCAGACTGTTCCACTCATCAACTACCCTATTTCCAAACCAATACTTTCCTATATCCTTTCTAAATCTAAACTTATCTAACTTGAATCCATTATTGCGGGTTCTCTCTTGGAGAGATATCCTCAAGACCTTATTTATATCCCCTTTGTTAATACCCATTTTCCACTTGTATACCTCGATCATGTCTCCCTCATTCTACGTCTTACAAGTGAATGTAATTTTAGGGTCTTCAATCTTTCTTCGTAAGGAAGATTTCTAATGCTATGTATTAATTTAGTCATTCTACGCTGAATGTTTTCTAACGAATTTATGTCCATTCTGTAATATGGAGACCAGAACTGAGCTGCGTAATCTAGGTGAGGCCTTACTAATGATGTATAAAGCTGTAATATAACCTCTGGACTTCTGTTGCTAACACTTCTTGATATAAATCCCAGTAATCTATTTGCCTTATTACGTACGCTTAGGCATTGCTGTCTTGGTTTAAGGTTGCTGCTTACCATCACCCCCAAGTCCTCGCAATCTGTATGGCTAAGTTCTACGTTATTTAACTTATAAGTGCTTGGGTTATGGACACTCCCGAGCTTCAGAACCTTGCATTTATCTACATTGAACTGCATCTGCCACTTTTCTGACCACGAATTAAGTTTGTCTAAATCTTCCTGAAGTTCTATGACATCTATGTTTGAATCAATTATCCTACCTATCTTCGTGTCGTCGGCGAATTTGCTCATATCACTAGTAATTCCTCATCAAGGTCATTGATATATATTATAAATAACAATGGGCCTAAGACTGATCCCTGTGGAACACCACTTGTTACAAGTCCCCATTCGGATTTAACCCCATTTATGCACACTCTCTGCTTCCTATTGGTGAGCCATGACTCGATCCATGACAGCACTTTTCCCCAATGCCATGAGCTGCCACTTTCTTTAACAGTCTCTGGTGCGGTACTCTATCAAAAGCCTTACTAAAGTCTAAATAAACAATATCGAATTCTTTATCGTGATCAACAGCCTCAAAAGCTTTACTGAAGAAGGTTAATAAATTAGATAGGCAGGAACGGCCCTCGTGAATCCATGCTGGGTATCATTAATCAAATTATGGTTATCTAGATGGCTTCTAATAATATCAGCTATAATTGACTCTAGTAATTTGCCTACAATTGAGGTCAGGCTTATTGGGCGGTAGTTTGACGGTAGTGACTTGTCCCCTGCTTTAAAAATAGGAATTACATTAGCCATCTTCCACATATCAGACACTACACCTGTTTGAAGAGATAAATTAAAAATGTTAGATATTGGTTCACAGAGTTCCATTTTGCATTCCATAAGAACCCTTGCAAAAAGCTCATCAGGACCCGGCGATTTATTTTGTTTCAGTCGGTCCAGCTGTTTCATAATCATTTCGCTAGTGACTGTGATATTACATAATTTATCTTCTTCTGGGCCTCTGTAAAAATTAATTACTGGGATATTATTAATGTCTTCCTGTGTGAAAACCGAGAGAAAATAATTATTAAAAATAGAGCACATATCATTCTCCTTGTCAGTAAGATGCCCAAAGTTATTTTTAAGGGACCTATCTTATCCCTAACTTTTGTTCTATAAACCTGGAAAAAACTTTTGGGTTAGTTTTTGAATCCCTAGCAACTTTAATTTCATAGTCCCGTTTAGATTTTCTTATTCCCTTTTTAACGTCCCTCTTAATGTCAGTATACTGATTTATAAGATGACCCTCACCTCTTTTTATGCGCCTATAAATTCCTTTCTTCTGCCCTAAAAGATATTTGAGCCTATTATTCATCCATTTTGGGTCATTTCTACTTGATCTAATTTCTTTATACGGGATAAATGTTCTTTGGGCAGCCTGTATAGTGTCAAGAAAACTGTCATATTGATACCTCTCTTCTTCACCCCAGTCCACAGTTGATAAGTGTTCTCTAAGTCCATTATAATCTGCTAAGCGAAAATCTGGGACCATTACTGAATTATCCTACTATCATACATCCATTCAATGCTAAAGGTAATTGACTTGTGGTCGCTTGAGCCGAGTTCCTCTGTAATTTCTAAATTATTAACAAGGGTTTCCTTGCTTGCCAGAACCAAGTCAAGTAGGTTATTTCCCTTGTAGGTTCTGTTACAAACTGCTTCAAAAAGCAATCTGAACTACTTCTAAAAGTCGTTAGATTCTAAATTCCCTGTCATGAAATTCCAATCAATCTGACTAAAGTTAAAGTCCCTAGAATTACTACGTTATCGTGTCTTGTGGCCTTAACAATTTCCTCCCAAAGTAGTCTCCTTGTTCCCTATCTAAGTTTGGAGGACGGTAAATCACGCCTAAAATCAATTTTTCACACCCTCTGAAAATTCTATCCAGACAGACTCTGTATGTGTTAATTCAGACTTTATACCCGTTTTTATGCAACAATTTAAATGATCACGGACATAGAGTGCCACCCCACCCCTTTCCCGATACTTCTGTCTACTTGGAACAATTTAAAACCCTGAATGTGACATTCGGCAGGCAAGTCCCGATTTTTCATATTAAACCATGTCTCAGTTATTGCAAAAACATCAATATTACCCGTACTTGCAACTAATCTCAACTCGTCCATCTTATTCCTTACACTACGACTATTGGTGTAATATATATTTAGAGACCCTCCTTTCTCTTTACCCTTCCTGCTCATCTCTGTTTTCCACTATACCTATTACTGTCCTTGTCATCTAGTGTCACTAGCTTTCCACTATCCACCTTATTCATAATGGATTCAAATTGGATAAGTTTAGATTTAGAAAGGATATAGGAAAATATTGGTTTGGAAATAGGGTAGTTGATGAGTGGAACAGTCTGCCTAGTAGGGTCATTGAAGCTAGGACCTTGGGTAGTTTCAAAATTAGGTTAGATAAATACATGAGTGAGAGGGGTTGGATTTGAGTGGGACTCGCACTTTAGTTAATAGAATCTTCAAAGCTTATTTCTTGGGTAGAATTGAAAATTAGGTTGGGCAATTATTCTGTTAGTGGGATGGATTGTGAAGGACCTGCCTAGTATGGGCCAACAGGCCTGCTGCAGTGTTCCTCCTTTTACATAAGAACATAAGAACATAAGAATGGAGGAACACTGCAGAAGGCCTACTGGCCCATACAAGGCAGGTCCTTATCAAAACCACCACTACCTAAGAATTTACTCCTGTACTCACGACACTAATCAAACCCAGCCCCTCCCACTCATATATTTGTCCAATCTCTTTTTAAAGCCACCCAAGGTCCTAGCCTCTATCACCCTACTCGGAAGATTGTTCCACGCATCTACAACTCTGTTCGAAAACCAGTACTTGCCTATGTCCTTTCTAAATCTAAATTTATCCAATTTAAATCCGTTATTTCTGGTTCTTACTTGGTTCGATATCCTCAGTATTTTATTAATATCTCCTTTGTTTATGCCCATCATCCACTTGTACACCTCGATGATATCTCCCCTCATTCTACGTCTCTCAGAGAGTGGAGATTCAACGCTCTAAGTCTATCTTCATACGGGAGATTTCTTATACTGTAAATCATTTTAGTCATTCTTCTTTGTATGTTCTCCAATGAATCTATATCCATCCTGTAGTAAGGAGACCAAAACTGAGCTGCATAATCCAAATGAGGTCTCACTAGTGATGTATAGAGCTGTAAAATAACTTTTGGACTTCTGTTGCTTATACTTCTTGAAATAAATCCTAGTAATCTGTTAGCCTTATTGCGCACACTTAGGCACTGTTGTCTTGGCTTTAGATTTCTGCTTACCATGACTCCCAAGTTTTTTTCACATTCTGTATGATCAAGCTCAACTTCACCTAGTTTATAAATTCGAGGGATATTTTCATTACCAACGACTAGCACCTTACACTTATCCACATTGAACTTCATCTGCCACTTTTCAGACCAAGACATTAATTTATCCAAATCCTCCTGGAATTCATTGGTATCCTCCTCAGAATGAATTATACGGCCTATTTTTGTATCATCAGCAAATTTACTCATGTCACTTGCAATTCCTTCATCAAGGTCATTTATGTAAATTATGAACAACAATGGGCCCAAAACTGATCCTTGTGGAACGCCACTGGTGACAAATCCCCATTCAGATTTGACCCCATTAATGGAAACTCTCTGCTTTCTATTGGTAAGCCATGCCTCTATCCATGCTAGAACTTTACCTCCTATACCATGAGCTGCCACCTTTCTTAAGAGTCTCTTATGAGGTACTCTATCGAAGGCCTTACTGAAATCCAAGTAAATTATATCATATTCTTTATCACTGTCTACTGCCTCAAATGTTTTATTGAAAAACGTCAGTAAATTTGTCAGGCAGGAACGACCTCTCGTAAACCCATGCTGAGATTCATTAATCAAATTATGTTCTTCAAGGTGACTTCTGATAATATCAGCTATAATTGATTCTAATAATTTGCCTACTATAGACGTGAGGCTTATTGGACGGTAATTTGATGGACTGGACTTATCCCTGATTTGAATATAGGAACTACATTAGCTATCTTCCACATCTCTGGCACAACACCAGTTAGGATGGACGTGTTAAACACATTCGTTAATGGCTGACTAAGTTCCATCTTGCATTCTTTAAGTACCCTGGAAAACAACTCGTCGGGTCCTGGGGACTTATTTTGCTTCAGTTTATCTATCTGTTTGATAACCATATCCCTCGTGACAGTAATATTAGTTAATTTGAATTCTTCAGGAACTGAATAATTGTTAATTTCTGGAATCTCATTTACGTCTTCTTGTGTAAAGACTGACAAAAAATAGTCATTAAATAGAGAACACATTTCCAGTTCGTTATCCGTCAGCTGTCCATTCCCAATTTTCAGAGGTCCTACCTTTTCCCTCACCTTCGTCCTGTACACTTGAAAGAACCCTTTTGGATTAGTCTTTGATTCATTAGCAACCTTAATCTCATAGTCACGTTTAGCCTTTCTAATCCCCTTTTTTACTTCTCTTTTCAACTGTTCTTATTACCTGTACTTGCAACTACTCTCAACTCGTCCATCTTATTCCTAGCACTACGACTATTGGTGTAATATACACTTAAAGACCCTCCTTTCTCTTTACCCTTCCTGCTCATTTCTGTTTTTCCCTTATACCTATTACTGTCCTTGTCACCTAGAGCCACTGGCTTTCCAATATCCACCTTATTCTGCCTATTACTAGTTCCCCTAGAATTTATAACATTACTACACTGGGACTTCACTGTTTTCCCCCCATAACCCATACCACTAACTTTTTCTAGTTTAAAGCCCTAACAGCTCCCTCCACTGCAGTTGCCAGTGCCCCCACCCCAGACCTAGATAAGTGAACCCCATCCCTGGCATACATGTCATTTCTGCCATAGAAGAGGTCCCAGTTGTCAATGAATGTTACTGCATTTTCCTTACAGTATTTGTCCTTACAGTATTTGTTGATCAATTGCTTTGTCTTTACTAGCAACTTTATTTTGAATATTGTCTTTTAAACATATCCCTGAGGTATCCTGGTAATATCTGCTGTTTCCATGCCTAATACTACAGCCTCATTGTTTCCCACAAACACCCATACCTCTATAATCTATCAGAAGAAAGGAATTTATAGGCGCATAAAAGAGGTGAGGTCATCTTATAAATCAGTATACTGACATTAAGAGGACGTTAAAAGGGAATAAGAAAAGCTAAACGGGACTATGAAATTAAAGTTGCTAGGGATTCAAAACTAACCCAAAAAGTTTTTCCAGGTTTATAGAACAAAAGTTAGGGATAAGATAGGTCCCCTTAAAAATAACTTTGGGCATCTTACTGACAAGGAGAATGATATGTGCTCTATTTTTAATAATTATTTTCTCTCGGTTTCACACAGGAAAACATTAATAATATCCCAGTAATTAATTTTTACAGAGGCCCAGAAGAAGATAAATTATGTAATATCACAGTCACTAGCGAAATGATTATGAAACAGCTGGACCGACTGAAACAAAATAAATCGCCGGGTCCTGATGAGCTTTGCAAGGGTTCTTAAGGAATGCAAAATGGAACTCTGTGAACCAATATCTAACATTTTTAATTTATCTCTTCAAACAGGTGTAGTGTCTGATATGTGGAAGATGGCTAATGTAATTCCTATTTTTAAAGCAGGGGACAAGTCACTACCGTCAAACTACCGCCCAATAAGCCTGACCTCAATTGTAGGCAAATTACTAGAGTCAATTATAGCTGATATTATTAGAAGCCATCTAGATAACCATAATTTGATTAATGATACCCAGCATGGATTCACGAGGGCCGTTCCTGCCTATCTAATTTATTAACCTTCTTCAGTAAAGCTTTTGAGGCTGTTGATCACGATAAAGAATTCGATATTGTTTATTTAGAATTTAGTAAGGCTTTTGATAGAGTACCGCACCAGAGACTGTTAAAGAAAGTGGCAGCTCATGGCATTGGGGGAAAAGTGCTGTCATGGATCGAGTCATGGCTCACCAATAGGAAGCAGAGAGTGTGCATAAATGGGGTTAAATCCGAATGGGAACTTGTAACAAGTGGTGTTCCACAGGGATCAGTCTTAGGCCCATTGTTATTTATAATATATATCAATGACCTTGATGAGGAATTACTAGTGATATGAGCAAATTCGCCGACGACACGAAGATAGGTAGGATAATTTATTCAAACATAGATGTCATAGAACTTCAGGAAGATTTAGACAAACTTAATTCGTGGTCAGAAAAGTGGCAGATGCAGTTCAATGTAGATAAATGCAAGGTTCTGAAGCTCGGGAGTGTCCATAACCCAAGCACTTATAAGTTAAATAACGTAGAACTTAGCCATACAGATTGCGAGAAGGACTTGGGGGTGATGGTAAGCAGCAACCTTAAACCAAGACAGCAATGCCTAAGCGTACGTAATAAGGCAAATAGATTACTGGGATTTATATCAAGAAGTGTTAGCAACAGAAGTCCAGAGGTTATATTACAGCTTTATACATCATTAGTAAGGCCTCACCTAGATTACGCAGCTCAGTTCTGGTCTCCATATTACAGAATGGACATAAATTCGTTAGAAAACATTCAGCGTAGAATGACTAAATTAATACATAGCATTAGAAATCTTCCTTACGAAGAAAGATTGAAGACCCTAAAATTACATTCACTTGTAAGACGTAGAATGAGGGAGACATGATCGAGGTATACAAGTGGAAAATGGGTATTAACAAAGGGGATATAAATAAGGTCTTGAGGATATCTCTCCAAGAGAGAACCCGCAATAATGGATTCAAGTTAGATAAGTTTAGATTTAGAAAGGATATAGGAAAGTATTGGTTTGGAAATAGGGTAGTTAATGAGTGGAACAGTCTGCCTAGTAGGGTTATTGAAGCTAGGACCTTGGGTAGTTTCAAATTTAGGTTGGATAAATTCATGAGTGAGAGGGGTTGGATTTGAGTGGGACTCGCGCATGAGTGGGTAGAATTGTCAAAGCTTATTTCTTGGGTAGCATTGAAAATTGGGTTGAGCAAATATTCTGTTAGTGGGACGGATTGTGAAGGACCTGCCTAGTATGGGCCAACAGGCCTGCTGCATTGTTCCTCCTTTCTTATGTTCTTATGTTCTTAGTTTAAAGTCCTAGACAAGTCTCCAATCACCCCCTCCAGCCCCAGAGAGATGAACCCCATCCCTTGCATACATATCACGTTTGCCATAGAATTTGTCCCAGTTATCATTGAATGGAATTGCAAGTTCCTTGCAGTAGCTGTCTAGCCAGCAATTTATACCAATTGTCCTAGACATCCATTCATTGCCCATTCCCTTTCTAGGCAAAATGCTACGTATGATTGGGATCCCTCCCTTAGACCTAACTACTTCTATGGCTGACCTGTACTTATCTAGTAGCTCCTGTCTTCTGCCCTTCCCAAAATCATTTCCACCAGCACTAAGACAGATAATGGGCTTGTTCCCATTACCTGACACAATATTATCCAACCTGCTGACTATGTCACCAATACCAGCTCCTGGGAGGCACACCCTCTGTCTGACCTTCCTATCTCTGTTACAAAAAGCACGGTCCATATATCTTACCTGAGAGTCTCCCACAATCAGAATATTCTTACCTTGATTAGCAGGAGGAACAGAGATTATTGTTTGTAAGAGGAAACCCCCTCCATAAGGACTTCAGGTATAAGAACATAAGAAAGGAGGAACACTGCAGCAGGCCTGTTGGCCCATACTAGGCAGGTCCTTCACAATCCATCCCACTAACAGAATAATTGCCCAACCTAATTTTCAATTCTACCCAAGAAATAAGCTTTGAAGATTCTATTAACTAAAGTGCGAGTCCCACTCAAATCCAACCCCTCTCACTCATGTATTTATCCAACCTAAATTTGAAACTACCCAAGGTCCTAGCTTCAATGACCCTATTAGGCAGACTGTTCCACTCATCAACTACCCTATTTCCAAACCAATATTTTCCTATATCCTTTCTAAATCTAAACTTATCCAATTTGAATCCATTATTGCGGGTTCACTCTTGGAGAGATATCCTCAAGACCTTATTTATATCCCCCTTATTAATACCCATCTTCCACTTATATACCTCGATCATGTCTCCCCTCATTCTACGTCTTACAAGTGAATGTAATTTAAGGGTCTTCAATCTTTCTTCATACGGAAGATTTCTAATGCTATGAATTAACTTTGTCATTCGTCGCTGAATGTTTTCTAACGAATTTATATCCATTCTGTAAAATGGGGACAAGAACTGAGCTGCATAATCTAGGTGAGGCCTTACTAATGATGTATAAAGCTGTAATATAACCGCTGGACTTCTGTTGCTTACACTTCTTGATATAAATCCCGTTGTAGATGAATGGTTCAGAGAACCGACAAGTTATAAATTAGACACATATGCAACACTTGGGTATCTTTATTGAGGAAACGTTTCGCCACACAGTGGCTTCATCAGTCCAATACAAAGTAGAAAGGTGTAAGGAGAGGAGGAGTTTGAGGTTATCAGTCCCTCGGCCTGGAGTCGATGTGTTCAGTCCATAAATCTTGTTAGAAGTGTAGCACAAGGCCGTAGAGGTGGCTTATATGCTGTAATCAGGTGAGGTGAAGCAGGAGGAGGCGGGGTCTTGATACAAACGAATTCTTCTACACTTGTCCAACCTTTGGACGAAGACCTTCTTAGAATAGTGGATGGTACTACTATGACCCCGCCTCCTCCTGCTTCACCTCACCTGATTACAGCATATAAGCCACCTCTACGGCCTTGTGCTACACTTCTAACAAGATTTATGGACTGAACACATCGACTCCAGGCCGAGGACTGATAACCTCAAACTCCTCCTCTCCTTACCTTTCTACTTTGTATTGACTGATGAAGCCACTGTGTGGCGAAACGTTTCCTCAATAAAGATACCCAAGTGTTGCATATGTGTCTAATTTATATGATATAAATCCCAGTAATCTATTTGCTTTATTTCTTACGCTTAGGCATTGCTGACTTGGTTTGAGGTTGCTGCTTACCATAACCCCAAATCCTTTTCGCATTCTGTACGGCTGAGTTCAACATTATTAAGCTGGTAGGTGCTAGGGTTATGAACATTCCCAAGCTTTAGAACTTTGCATTTATCTACATTGAACTGCATCTGCCATTTTTCTGACCAGGAATTGAGTTTGTCTAAATCCTCCTGAAGTTCCGTGACATCTACGTCTGAATCGATTATCCTACCTATCTTCGTGTCATCAGCGAATTTGCTCATATCACTAGTAATTCCCTCTTCTCTCACACTTCCTCCCCACTCTGTTATTCTCATCTTCTCTCACACTTCCCCCCCCACTCTGTTATCCTCCTCTTCTCTCACACTTCACCCCAATCTGTTATTCTCCTCTTCTCTAAGGTCATTTATATATATTATAAACAACAACGGGCCCAAAACCGATCCCTGTGGAACGCCACTTGTTACAGATCCCCACTCCGATTTAACCCCATTTATGCACACCCTCTGCTTCCTATTGGTGAGCCATGACTCGATCCATGAAAACACTTTACCCCTAATGCCGTGAGCAGCCACTTTCTTTAACAGTCTCTGATGTGGTACTCTATCAAAAGCCTTACTAAAATCCAAATAAACAATATCGAATTCTTTATCATGATCAACTGCCTCAAAAGCCTTACTGAAAAAAGTTAATAAATTAGTTAGGCAGGAACGGCCCCTGGTGAATCCATGTTGAGTATCATTAATCAAATTATGCTTATCGAGATGGCTTCTTATGTTATCAGCTATAATCGACTCTAATAATTTGCCTACAATTGATGTTAGACTTATTGGGCGGTAATTTGATGGTAACGAATTGTCCCCTGCATTAAAAATAGGAATTACATTAGCCATCTTCCACGTATCAGACACTACACCTGTTTGAAGAGATAGGTTAAAAATGTTAGTTAAGGGTTCACAGAGCTCCATTTTGCATTCCTTAAGAACCCTTGAAAAAGCTCATCAGGGCCTGGCGATTTATTTTGCTTCAAACGGTCTATCTGTTTGATAATCAATTCACTAGTGACTGTGATACTACATAATTTATCTTCCTCAGGCCCACTAAAATACCTAATTCTTGGGATATTATTAGTGTCTTCCTGAGTGAAAACCGAGAGAAAATAATTATTAAAAATAGAGCACATTTCATTCTCTTTGTCAGTAAGATACCCATAATTATTTTTAAGGGGACCTATCTTATCTCTAACTTTTGTTCTATACACCTGGAAAAAACTTTTTGGGTTAGTTTTCGAATCCCTAGCAACTTTAGTGTCTGATATGTGGAAGATGGCTAATGTAATTCCTATTTTTAAAGCAGGGGACAAGTCACTACCGTCAAACTACCGCCCAATAAGCCTGACCTCAATTGTAGGCAAATTACTAGAGTCAATTATAGCTGATATTATTAGAAGCCATCTAGATAACCATAATTTGATTAATGATACCAGCATGGATTCACGAGGGCCGTTCCTGCCTATCTAATTTATTAACCTTCTTCAGTAAAGCTTTTGAGGCTGTTGATCACGATAAAGAATTCGATATTGTTTATTTAGACTTTAGTAAGGCTTTTGATAGAGTACCGCACCAGAGACTGTTAAAGAAAGTGGCAGCTCATGGCATTGGGGGAAAAGTGCTGTCATGGATCGAGTCATGGCTCACCAATAGGAAGCAGAGAGTGTGCATAAATGGGGTTAAATCCGAATGGGGACTTGTAACAAGTGGTGTTCCACAGGGATCAGTCTTAGGCCCATTGTTATTTATAAATATATCAATGACCTTGATGAGGGAATTACTAGTGATATGAGCAAATTCGCCGACGACACGAAGATAGGTAGGATAATTATTCAAACATAGATGTCATAGAACTTCAGGAAGATTTAGACAAACTTAATTCGTGGTCAGAAAAGTGGCAGATGCAGTTCAATGTAGATAAATGCAAGGTTCTGAAGCTCGGAGTGTCCATAACCCAAGCACTTATAAGTTAAATAACGTAGAACTTAGCCATACAGATTGCGAGAAGGACTTGGGGGTGATGGTAAGCAGCAACCTTAAACCAAGACAGCAATGCCTAAGCGTACGTAATAAGGCAAATAGATTACTGGGATTTATATCAAGTGTTAGCAACAGAAGTCCAGAGGTTATATTACAGCTTTATACATCATTAGTAAGGCCTCACCTAGATTACGCAGCTCAGTTCTGGTCTCCATATTACAGAATGGACATAAATTCGTTAGAAAACATTCAGCGTAGAATGACTAAATTAATACATAGCATTAGAAATCTTCCTTACGAAGAAAGATTGAAGACCCTAAAATTACATTCACTTGTAAGCTAGAATGAGGGGAGACATGATCAGGTATACAAGTGGAAAAGGGGTTAACAAAGGGGATATAAAAGGTTTTGAGGATATCTCTCAAAGAGCCCGCAATAATGGTTCCCCAAGTTAGATAAGTTTAGATTTAGAAGGAATAGGAAATATTGGTTGGAAATAGGGAGTTGATGAGTGGAACAGTCTGCCTGTATGTTATTGAAGCTAGGCCTTGGGAGTTTAAATTTGGTTGGATAAATTCATGAGTGAGGGGGGTTGGGTTTGAGTGGGATATTAAGAAGCCATCTAGATAACCATAATTTGATTAATGATCCCCAGCATGGATTCAGGGCCGTTCCTGCCTATCTAATTTATTAACCTTCTTCAGTAAAGCTTTTGAGGCTGTTGATCACGAAAAAAATTCGATATTGTTTATTTAGACTTTAGTAAGGCTTTTGATAGTCCCCACCAGAGACTTTTAAAAGAAAGTGGCAGCCGGCTTGGGGGGAAAAGTGCTGTCATGGATCGAGTCATGGCTCCCAATAGGAAGCAGAGTGTGCATAAATGGGGTTAAATCCGAATGGGGACTTGTAACAAGTGGTGTTCCACAGGGATCATCTTGGCCCATTGTTATTTATAATATATCAATGACCTTGATAGGGGAAATTTCTAGTGATATGAGCAAATTCGCCGACGACACGAAGATAGGTAGGATAATTGATTCAAAATAGATGTCATAGAACTTCAGGAAGATTTAGACAAACTTTAAATTTGTGGCAGAAAAGTGGCAGATGCAGTTCAATGTAGATAAATGCAAGGTTCTGAAGCTCGGGGGTGTCCCCCAAGCACTTATAAGTTAAATAACGTAGAACTTAGCCTACAGATTGCAGAAGGACTTGGGGGTGATGGTAAGCAGCAACCTTAAACCAGACACAATGCCTAAACGTACGTAATAAGGAAATAGATTACTGGGATTTATATCAAAAGTGTTAGCAACAGAAGTCAGAGGTTATATTGTTTATACATCATTTGTAAAAAGGGCCCACCTAGATTACCAGCTCAGTTCTGGTCTCCATATTACAGAATGGACATAAATTCGTTAGAAAACATTCAGGGAATGACAAATTAATACATAAATTTGAAATCTTCCTTACGAAGAAAGATTGAAGACCCTAAAATTACATTCACTTGTAAGACTAGAATGAGGGGGGCATGATCGAGGGATATAAGTGGAAGATGGTATTAATAGGGGATATAAAAAAGTCTTGAAATCTCTCCAAGAGAACCCCCAATAATGGTTAAATGGATAAGTTTGATTTAAAATAAGGAAAAAAAATTGGTTTGGGGAAAGGGTAGTTGATGAGTGGAACAGTCTGCCTAGTAGGGTCATTGAAGCTAGGACCTTGGGTAGTTTTAAATTTAGGTTGGATAAATTCATGAGTGAGAGGGGTTGGTTTGAGTGGGACTCCCCTTAGTTAATAGAATCTTCAAAGCTTATTTCTTGGGGAGAATTGAAATTAGGTTTGGCAATTTTCTGTTATGGATGGTTGTGAAGGACCTGCCTAGTATGGGCCAAGAGGCCTGCTGCAGTGTTCCCCTTTTTTTGTTCTTATG
>WNWK01043566.1:0-15444 GCA_009830355.1 Cherax destructor
TCTCTATCATTTCCCCGAGAATAGTAGAGTTTAATACGGGGCGAAAAGGGGAACCCCGGGGTGTGCCATGTTTTTTCCCCCGGGAAGGGCCCCGGTTTAACGGGGCTACCATGGGTACCCTGGCGTCCCGTTTTTTTTTCATACTGCGCCTGAGGGCCAAAACCCATTCTCTCATGTCTAGGGGGCTCGGCCTTTGCACTAAATTTGAACGGAAGGGAAATAAAACGTAGATATACGTTGTCACTCGAGTGAACGTATATCTACGTGTGGACATTAGGGTTAAAGGCACCTAAAATAAATAAACTTGACAAATGAACACAAATAAATACAGGGACCCCAGTTTCGTAAACCCCGGAAATCGTAATTATGTAAGTATAATATTGTCATGTTAGAATGTATTTTTGGGGGTCTGAAATAGTAACCTACGTGACATTTTTCCTTAAGCGGGGTAAATTGTTCGGTAATGGCGGAGCAGACTTTGGGTAAGTTTTCGAACTCGGGGTCCACTGTATGTCTTAGAATTGTTTATAAGTCATCTGGTTAACTATATTAATCCCAGAGGGGCATATTTTAACGAAAACAATCGTTAACCAATCAATTTCCCCATAAGAAATAATGGAAATAAAATTAACGGCCCAAGACTTCCAAAAGTAGTGAAATAAAATATTTTAGAACTTTTTGACATTAAAAAAGAACACAATTTAATGAACATTAAGTAAATACACATGTAAATATAGTACAATAACATGTCACTTACATTTATTGAAGAGTTGTTGATGTGTGGGGACAGGGGGGGAAAGGATGGAGTAGTATGCTTGTTTTGGAAAATCCCTTCCATTAACACTGCGGTAAGTTCTTTTCTGGGGTTCGGCCTTTTCTTTTAATACTACACTCCTCATGAGTGCTACACCTCTCAAGAATGCTACACTCCCTGCATAAATACTACACTCCCCAAGAATGCTACACTCCCTGCATCACTGCTTCACTCCCATGAATGCTACACCCCTGCTGAAGCTCCTCCCTGCAGAATGCTACACTCCCTGCATGAATCTCTGACATGACGGGAAAAAGAACATTATTGGTGTTGACAAGCCAACCTTTTTGTGCTCCCTAAGTCTGTCAGAAAGAGATCGGCCAGTTTCTCCAAAGTACTGAAGAGGACAGGAGGAACAAGAAATAGATAGACACCAGGAGCATCTAAGGAGAACAAACATATTTTTGCCAGACTAACACTCTTGCACTAATCTAGTTCATACCCCCTCCTCCCCATAGATGCTCCTGGTGGTAGAGACAGGCAGTTGTAGAGGGCAGGCATTTTAAAAAGCAGGCAGTGGAGAACATTTAAAGTGGAACAAATGAATTTAATGGCATTTGTTCAAGTTTGCTCTCCAGGAGTTTCTCAAGCCGTTCGGCGAAAAGCTCCAAACGCTGCCTGCCTTTATTCCATTTTCCTTTATTAACTTTGTCGGTAATTCTACCAATATTATTACATGGTAGAGACAGGCAGTGGTAGAGGCAGTCATAATGTAGGGGAGAGGTGGTAAACAAGATTAAATGAATAAACGAGAGAGAATGAGAGTGTAGAAGGTTGGAGTTTTGAAACAAACCAGTGGTTGTTGTTACCACCTGGACACGAATGGAAATACATTCACCGAAGCCGACTGGTGGTGTTGCCAGGAGAAGGAAGGGAGGGAAAAGAGAGATTTTGGGAGATGCGGAATGTATGAACTTTTAACCAAGTGAAGGTAATTGTAGTAGGGGACCTAAATGCCAAAGTAGGAGAAACATGTAGAGAGGATGTGGTAGGTAAGTTTGGGGTGCCAGGTGTAAATGAAAATGGGAACCCTTTGATTGAACTTTGTATAGAAAGGGGTTTAGTTATAGGTAATACATATTTTAAGAAAAACAGGATAAATAAGTATACAAAAATGATGTAGGGCGTAATGACAGTAGTTTGTTGGACTATGTCTTGGTAGATAAAAGACTGTTGAATAGACTTAAGGATGTACATGTTTATAGAGGGCCACAGATATATCAGATCACTTTTTAGTTTAGCTAAAGTGGGAGTAAAAGGTAGATGGGATACAAGGAAAATAGAAGCAGTAAATAAGAGAGGTGAAGGTTTATAAACTAAAAGAGGAGGCAGTTAGGGTAAGATATAAACAACTATTGAAGGATAGATGGGCTAGTGGAGTGTAGGCAATGGGGTCGAAGATGAATGGAGTAGGTTAAAGAATGTAGTGTTAGAGTGTTCAGCAGAAGTTTGTGGTTACAGGAAAGTGGGGCAGGAGGGAAGAAGAGCGATTGGTGGAATGATGATGTAAAAGAGATAGTAAGGAGAAAAAGTTAGCATATGAGAGGTTTTACAAAGTAGAAGTGATGCAAGGAGGGAAGAGTATATGAAGAAAAAAGAGGTTAAGAGAGTGATCAAGCAATGTAAAAAGAGAACAAATGAAGTGGGGGAGATGTTATCAACAAATTTTGTTGAAAATAAGAAAAGTTTTGGATTGAGATTAATAAGTTGAGGAAGCCTAGGGAACAAATGGATTGACAGTGAAAAATAGAAGAGGAGAGTTATTAAAGGAAGTTAGAGGTATCAGGAAGATGGGGGAATATTTTGAGGAGTTGTTAAATGTTGATGAAGACAGGGAAGCTGTGATTTCGTGTATAGGGCAGGAGGAATAACATCTTGAGGAGTGTGGAAGAGCCAGTTGTGAGTGTGGGGGAAATTCGTGAGGCAGTGGGTAGAATGAAAGGGGTAAGGCAGCTGGGATTGATGGGGTAAAGGTAGAAATGTTAAAAGCAGGCGGAGATATAGTTTTGGAGTGGTTGGTGCTATTATTTAATAAATGTATGGAAGAGGGTAAGGTACCTAGGGACTGGCAGAAGCGTGTATTGTTCCTTTGTATAAAGGCAAAGGGGACAAAAGAGTGCAAAAATTGTAGGGGAATAAGTCTGTTGAGTATACCAGGTAAAGTGTATGGTAGAGTTATTATTGAAAGAATTAAGAGTTAGACGGAGAGCAGAATAGTAGATGAACAGGGTGAGCTTTAGGAAAGGTAGGGGTGTGTAGACCAAGTGTTTGCAGTAAAACATATAGGTGAACAGTATTTGGATAAGGGTAAAAAAGGTTTTTGTGGCATTTATGGATCTGGAAAAGGCGTATGATAGGGTGGATAGGGGGCAATGTGCAGATGTTGCAGGTATGGAATAGGAGGTAGGTTACTGAAAGCAGTGAAGAGCTTTTATGAGGATAGTGAGGCTCAGGTTAGAGTGTGTGAGGAGGGAGGGGACTATTTCCCAGTAAAGTGGGCCTTAGACAAGGATGTGTGATGTCACCGTGGTTGTTCAATATATTTATAGATGGGGTTGTAAGAGAAGTGAATGCGAGGGTCTTGGCAAGAGGTGTGGGATTAAAAGACAAAAAATCAAATACAAAGTGGGAGTTGTCACAGTTGCTTTTTGCTGATGACACTGTGCTTATGGGAGATTCTGAAGAGAAGTTGCAGAGGTTGGTGGATGAATTTGGTAAGGTATGTAAAAGAAGAAAATTGAAAGTGAATATAGGAAAGAGTAAGGTGATGAGGATAACAAAAGATTAGGTGGACGAAAGATTGGATATCAGATTGGAGGGAAAAAGTATGGAGGAGGTGTGAATGTATTCAGATATTTGGGAGTGGACATGTCAGCAGAGGGTCTATGAAGGATGAGGTGAATCATAGAATTGATGAGGGAAAAGGGTGAGTGGTGCACTCGAGTCTGTGGAGACAAAGAACTTTGTCCATGGAAGTAAAGGGGAATGTATGAGAGTATAGTTATACCAACACTCTTATATGGGTGTGAAGCATGGGTGATGAATGTTGCAACGGAGAAGGCTGGAGGCAGTGGAGATGTCATGTCTGAGGTCAATGTGGGGTGAATATAATGCAGAAAATTCGGAGTTTGGAAATTAGGAGGAGGTGCGGGATTACCAAAACTATTATCCAGAGGGCTGAGGAGGGGTTGTTGAGGTGGTTCGGACATGTAGAGAGAATGGAATGAAATAGAATGACCTCAAGAGTGTATAAATCTGAGTGGAGGAAGGCAGGGTAGGGTCGCCCTAGGAAAGGTTGGAGGGAGGGGTAAAAGAGGTTTTGGGTCAAGGGCTTGGATTTCCAGCAAGCATGCATGTGCGTGTTTGATAGGAGTGAATGGAGACAAATGGTTTTAATACTTGACGTGCTGTTGGAGTGTGAGCAAAGTAACATTTATGAAGGATTCAGGAAACCGGCAGGCGGACTTGAGTCCTGGAGATGGGAAGTACAGTGTCTGCACTCTGAAGGAGGGTGTTAATGTTGCAGTTTTATAATTGTAGTGTAAAGCACCCTCTGGCAAGACAGTGATGGAGTGAATGAAGATGAAAGTTTTTCTTTTTCGGGCCACCCTGCCTTGGTGGGAATCGGCCGATGTGTTAATAAAAATAAAATAAAATTATGTTTGTATATGTAGCATGTTTATTATATAATTTTGAAAAAAATAAAATAAATGGATTAAGAAAAATGTCTATATTAACGTTTTATACGCCTCAGAGTGATTATTATTGAGTTATTTTTCATTATTAATGTGCCTCAGTGATTATTGTGTTATTATCGTTATTAATATGGGATCTTCAAGACTAATAACACACTCTTAGTGATTTTAATGTGTTCCTGCACTCCAGCACAGGTGCAAGTTGTGGAGTTTAAAGCAGTTAAGTTCAGTGACAAAGTGTAGCATTAAGAGTGTAGCGATTAAGCGATAGAAAAAGGACAAAACGAAATAAACTCCTGACAGCATAAGCCACTCTGCCTATCTTCTGCAAGGTATGTAAATAGTGTACGTACACCTGTTCCTTTGTACATTATGGTTTTCTTATGAAAGAAGTGACCTAATGCGGTTAGCATTACAATCTCCGCTTTCTCTTATGCAGTGGATCCCAGGAAATCGACCTATTATGTAAGTTTATTATTGTAAGTGTATTTTTGGGGGTCTGAAATAGAATAATCTAATTTACATTATTCCTTATGGGAATAAATTTGTTCAGTAACAGCACTTGAACAACATTCTGGAACGAAAAATGTTCGATTTCCGGGGGTCCACTGTACTAGCACGTCTGAAGGAGGAAAGAATGGGAAGATGTTTTCATAGCTGGAGCAAGAATGCCTGCTACCACCACACTCCCCCACCACCACATTCATAATGACATAATATTTTATTCATTCTAGAGTGTGTCAGGTTTTTATGCTATTTATATTGTTTATTCTCGAGAGTGTATAAATCTGTAGTGGAGGGAAGGCGGGGTAGGGGTCGCCCTAGGAAAGGTTGGAGGGAGGGGGTAAAAGAGGTTTTGGGTGTGAGGGGCTTGGATTTCCAGCAACATGCGTGTCGTATTTGATAGGAGGAAGGAGACAAATGGTTTTTAATACTTGACGTTGTTGGAGTGTGAGCAAAGTAACATTTATGAAGGATTCAGGAAACCGCAGGCCGGACTTGAGTTCCCGGAGATGGGAAGTACAGTGTCTGCACTCTGAAGGAGGGTGTTAATGTTGCAGTTTTATAACTGTGGTGTAAAGCACCCCTCTGGCAAGACAGTGATGGAGTGAATGATGATGAAAGTTTTTCTTTTTCGAGCCACCCTGCCTTGGTGGGAATCGGCCGATGTGTTAATAAAAAAAAAATATTATTTACTATGTCATATTAGATGAATTGTGATAGATAAATAAGCTGTCGAGTTGATAATACCTGGAGAGAGTTCCAGGGGTCAACGCCCCTGCGGCCCAGTCTGTGACCAGGTCTCCTGTTGGATAAGAGCCTGATCAACCAGGCTGTTACTGCTGGCCGCACGTAGTCCAACGTACGAACCACAGCCTGCCTGTACAGGTACCGACTTTAGGTGCCTGTCCAATGCCTGCTTGAAGACAGCCAGGGGTTTGTTGGTAATCCCCCTGATGTATGCTGGGAGGCAGTTGAACATTCTTGGGCCCCTGACACTTATTGTGTTGTCTCTCAACCTGCTAGTGCCACCCCTGCTTTTCATTGGGGGGATGTTACATCGCCTGCCGAGTCTTTTGCTTTCGTAGGGAGTGACTCTCCTGTGCAAGTTTGGTACTAATCCCTCGAGAATTTTCCATGTGTATATAATAATGTATTTCTCCCGCCTGCGTTCTAGGGAGTACAGGTTTAGGAACTTCAAGTGTTCCCAGTAATTGAGGTGGTTTATTGCAGTTATGCGTGCTGTGAAGGTTCTCTGCACATTTTCTAGGTCAGCAATTTCACCTGCCTTGAAAGGTGCTGTTAGTGTGCGGCAATATTCCAGCCTAGATAGAACAAGCAGCCTGAAAAGTGTCAACATGGGCTTGGTATCCCTGGTTTTGAAGCTTCTCATTATCCATCCTGTCATTTTTCTAGCAGATGCGATTGCTACGGTGTTATGGTTCCTGAAGGTGAGATCCTCTGACATGATCTCTCCCAGGTCTTTGACATTAGTTTTTCGCTCTATTGTGTGGTTGGAATTTGTTTTGTACTCTGATGAGATTTTAATTTCCTCACGTTTTCCATATCTGAGTATGTAATTGAAATTTCTCATCATTGAACTTCATATTGTTTTCTGCAGCTCATTTAAAGATTTGGTTGATGTCTGCTTGGATTCTTGCAGTGTCTTCAATGGTGGACACTGTCATGCAGATTCGGGTGTCATCTGCAAAGGAAGACACTACACTGTGGCTTATATCCCTGTCTATGTCCAATATGAGGATGAGGAACAGGATGGGAGCGAGTACTGTGCCTTGTGGAACAGAGCTTTTCACTGTAGCTGCCTCAGACTTTACTCTGTTGACTACTACTCTGTGTTCTACTTGTTAGGAAATTATAGATCCATCTACCAACTTTTCCTGTTATTCCTTTATCATGCATTTTGTGTGCTATTACATTATGGTCACACTTGTCAAAGGCTTTTGCAAAGTCTGTGTATATAACATCTGCATTCTGTTTATCTTCTAGAGCATCCACGACCTTGTCGTAGTGGTCCAGTAGTTGGGACAGACAGGAGCGACCTGCTCTAAACCCATGCTGCCCTGGGTTGTGTAATTGATGGGTATCTAAATGAGTGGCGATCTTGCTTCTTAGAACCCTTTCAAAGATTTTTATGATATGGGACGTTAGCGCTATTGGTCTGTAGTTCTTTGCTACTGCTTTACTGCCCCCTTTGTGGGGTGGGGCTATGTCTGTTGTTTTTAGGAACTGCGGGACGACCCCAGTGTCCATGCTCCCTCTCCATAGGATGTTAAAAGCACGTGATAGGGGCTTCTTGCAATTCTTGATGAACACTGAGTTCCATGAGTCTGGGCCTGGAGCGGAGTGCAGGGGCATGTCATTTATCGCCTTTTCAATGTCATTTGGCATCAGGGTAATGTCAGATAGGCTTGCGTCTGCCAAGTTCTGTGGCACTCTCATAAAAAATTAATAGTGAAGTACAGTGAACCCCTGAGTAACAAACAAAATTCATTCCAGAAGCCTGCTCAAGTGCCATTACTGAACAAATTTACTCCCTTAAGAAATAATGTCAAGTAGGTTAGTCCATTTCAGACCCCCAAAAATACATTTACAAAAGCACTTGCAATATTATACTTACATAATTGTACGATTTCCGAGGTGTTCGTAACTCGGGGGTCCACTGTATACTATTTTGTCATGCCTTCTGACAGCAGGAATGAATTACAGTGGACCCTTGAAAATCGTCTCCCTTGAGAATTAGCGAATTTGAAAATCGTCCACTTTTTTCGGCAAAAGATTGACTTGAAAATCGTCCATTTCCTTGAAAATCACCAGTGGTCTAAAACGCGTCCACGTGGCCTCCCCGCCACCTGGGCACATAAACACCACATTGAGTGTCAGTGTGCCATTGTTTACCAGCTAGTGAAAGCCACCCATGCATTCATACCATACATTTTGTCATTATTCCATTCGTTTTAGTGTTTGCAACTGATAAATAAGCCACCATGGACCCAAAGAAAGCTTCTAGTGCCAGCTCTTTGCTAAAGAATGCGAGAAACACGATAGAATTCAAGAAAGAACACACCAGACAGGGTACTTCCCCACACCAGGCAATGTATTTCCCCACACCAGGCAATGTATTTCCCCACACAAATCAGTCACTGTACTTCCCCACACCAGGCAGGGTACTTCCCCATACCAGGCAATGTACTTCCCCACACCAGGCAGGGTACTTCCCCACACCAGGCAATGTACTTCCCCACACCAGGCAGGGTACTTCCCCACACCAGGCAGGGTACTTCCCCACACCAGGCAGGGTACTTCCCCACACCAGGCAATGTACTTCCCCACACCAGGCAGGGTACTTCCCCACACCAGGCAGGATACTTCCCCACACCAGGCAGGGTACTTTCCCACACCAGGCAGGATACTTCCCCACACAAATCAGGCAGGGTACTTTCCCACACCACAGTCAAGCTCAAACAAATGTCTTATTTTAGGTTAAATGTTTTATTTTAGGTTAATATAGACATTTTCATTACTCCATCTATGATATTTTCTTCAAAATTATATAAGAAACATGTTACATACATATCATATAGCATATAAACATTGATACAATGTTTATATGCTATCGAGTGGTGAGTTGGGTGGAGAGTAAACATTACGTTTTCTCTGATGCAGCATTAGAGAAAACTGTAAATCTGGCGTCTGGTGTTGAGTAATGTGCTCCTACGATAAATGTACTGTAAAGCTTGACTTAGCTTATTGATGAATCCAAGAAGTCGCAGCCATCCCCGACTCCTTCTCAGAGGATACATCCATGGCCTCATTCACCACAGGGCTGTAAGATAAACATCAAGTGTGAATTATTGCCCCAAAGGAGCATATGCCCATATTTCAGTCATTGATAGACTGAAAGGCGGTTTACTCACTTGTTTGGACTTAAAGTCCATGCATAACCGCCGTCAATAGGTAAATTTTGATGCTCTTGACATACAAGAACTGCGCAGTCCCCTGCTTGACAAGAACACAAAAACATACCTTGCTCGTGTAACGTGAGCGATGGTGTTGACTCCACCATATACGGCGGAAATGCTGTCTTGATTGTAGAATGCCGCTGATGAGTCACCGTCTTGTTTCGATGGAATTCACTTGCGATTGTCTCTACGTTTGGCTTTTAGCAGTTATCAGAAGCTGCGCACACTTCTGAATATACAGCGATTTTATTCACTAAACGCGCTGGAACAGAGTTCTTATCTGATTTCCCGACGTTAGTGGAGATTAAATTAGAATAACGGATGCGTACGACTAATGTCTTTGTTAGGTTACACACCGCGCTGTAGCTCCCGTCCTTTCAGTGGCCGAATTCAATCTAACCCCTCGTGCAGCTTTGTGGTGCCTCGTTGTGCCTAGCATGCTGTGGTCAGCACAATTTCAACAATTGCTACATGCTGCTACAAGTGGTAATTAAAATGTTTGTGTTCTCTAAATACTTCAATTACTGGAACACATGATTGTAATTTTCAAGTATAGAAACTAATACAGCAGTTTACTGTAATTTTCCTGTTATGGTAAAGAGTTACATTTATCTCAAATGTCTATTAACTCACATATACACTCGCTGCTACTTGGTCAGACAACACATGACACACTGTGGTCAGTACATCTGGTCTGTATTAATTTGTTTTTCTCAGCCAGACGCGCCTCGTCTGGCCCTTTCCTAGGGGCGGAAAGGGTGGGACCCTTAACAAGGGTAGTAAGGGCGCATACCCCCCCTCTATTGGAGAATTTTCTCCACATCTGGTGCAGTAACCGCCCATCATACGCATTTGTTTGCAATTCTCGGCATGAATTATTCATTACTTCTCCCTTTGTTTATGATGGCATCTAAAGGTAGTTGTTATAAATGATTAAACTCAGTGAACATGGTAATAATATGGCTGTATAGTGTAACAATATGGCTGTGTAGTGTAATAATATGGCTGTGTAGCGTAATAATATGGCTGTGTAGTAAAGCCCTGGGTGGGGGCTACATACGTGTACCTACGTCTACAGGCTTCTTACACTGAATTCCTACAAATAAATACTACACACCTCTCTTCCTACATTAAGACTAACAAATATTTTAAAGTAATGAATGTACTGTGGCAGTAAAAGACAAAGAAGGGAAGTAACCATGGAAAAATACTTGGTACTTGAAGTCTATGGAAGGGAATTCCTATTCCAAAATAGTAACTCTTAAATCCTCTACCCTCCTCTTGTCTTCTACACATCAACAACTCTTCAATAAAGGTAAGTGCCAAGTTATTACTGTTTTATACTTCATGTCTCATTGTTTTCTGTGTAGATAAATGTACATTTTATGTAAAAATTTTTTTTAAATACTTTTGGATGTCTGGAATAGATTAATGTGATTTACATTATTTCTTATAAGAACATAAGAACATAAGAAAGAAGGAACACTGCAGCTGGCCTACTGGCCCATGCGAGGCAGGTCCAAGTCTCCCACCGGCCCAAGCCAATGTCCCGACCCAGCCAGGTCAGGTTACATTCACTTAAGGAAGGAGCACGGCATCTGACCTAGTAGCACAAACTAGTCAGGTCCAACTCACACCCACCCGCACCCACTCATATATTTATCTAGCCTATTTTTAAAACTACAGTAGAACGTCATTTAGCACGATAGTTACGTTCCTGAAAAAGTCGTGTTAGATAATTTCGTGTTAAATAATTAAAAGAACTAATGGGAAAAATAGGGTTACGTTCCTAGGAGTCCCCAAAAAGCCAAACAAGTTTTTTTTAGACCAACAGATCTTACAAAAATAAAAGTGAATATGTAATTGTAGTTCATTATCGTGATGTATTATGTTGTTTTTACTGCTTAAGACTACAAATGTAATAGAAATAATAGTATTTACCTTAAATTGTGGGTGCTGGTGTTTGTGGATGATTGTGAAGAGAGGGAGAGTTATGCTGTGGCCCCACTGGGCTGAGGTGGATAGTAGAAGTTCTTGAACTGAAGTCGATGGTTGAACTGAGTGTCTAACTTTAAGTCAGTCAGCCATTGTAAGTCAGTCAGCCATCAGTAAGTCAGTCAGCTTTCAGTGTCAGTCGCTCAGAGTCAGTCAGCCATGTCAGTCAGCCATTCAGTTCGTCAGCCATTCAGTAAGTCAATCAATCCATTCAGTAAGTCAGTCAAGCCAGCTGTTTGTGAAGAATAAGAGTGAATTGTGTTTTGATCTTGAATTAACGAAGAAAAAGATATTAGACAAGACATAACCCGTGGCCGTAATGAAGTGTTACTTTGTACACATAAAAAGATGTAAACATAAGTTTGTGTGACTGACTGACTGACTTGACTGACTGAATGACTGACTGACTGAATGACTTGACTGAATGACTTGACTGACTGACTGACTGACTGAATGACTTGACTGACTGACTGAATGACTTGACTGACTGACTGAATGACTTGACTGACTGACTGAATGACTTGACTGACTGACTGAATGACTTGACTGACTGACTGAATGACTTGACTGACTTACTGAATGACTTGACTGACTTACTGAATGACTTGACTGACTTACTGAATGACTTGACTGACTTACTGAATGACTTGACTGACTTACTGAATGACTTGACTGACTTACTGAATGACTTGACTGACTTACTGAATGACTTGACTGACTTACTGAATGACTTGACTGACTTACTGAATGACTTGACTGACTTACTGAATGACTTGACTGACTTACTGAATGACTTGACTGACTTACTGAATGACTTGACTGACTTACTGAATGACTTGACTGACTTACTGAATGACTTGACTGACTTACTGAATGGCTTGACTGACTTACTGAATGGCTTGACTGACTTACTGAATGGCTTGACTGACTTACTGAATGGCTTGACTGACTTACTGAATGGCTTGACTGACTTACTGAATGGCTTGACTGACTTACTGAATGGCTTGGACTTACTGAATGGGACTGACTTACTGAATGGCTTGACTGACTTACTGAATGGCTTGACTGACTTACTGAATGGCTTGACTGACTTACTGAATGGCTTGACTGACTTACTGAATGGCTTGACTGACTTACTGAATGGCTTGACTGACTTACTGAATGGCTTGACTGACTTACTGAATGGCTTGACTGACTTACTGAATGGCTTGACTGACTTACTGAATGGCTTGACTGACTTACTGAATGGCTTGACTGACTTACTGAATGGCTTGACTGACTTACTGAATGGCTTGACTGACTTACTGAATGGCTTGACTGACTTACTGAATGGCTTGACTGACTTACTGAATGGCTTGACTGACTTACTGAATGGCTTGACTGACTTACTGAATGGCTTGACTGACTTACTGAATGGCTTGACTGACTTACTGAATGGCTTGACTGACTTACTGAATGGCTTGACTGACTTACTGAATGGCTTGACTGACTTACTGAATGGCTTGACTGACTTACTGAATGGCTTGACTGACTTACTGAATGGCTTGACTGACTTACTGAATGGCTTGACTGACTTACTGAATGGCTTGACTGACTTACTGAATGGCTTGACTGACTTACTGAATGGCTTGACTGACTTACTGAATGGCTTGACTGACTTACTGAATGGCTTGACTGACTTACTGAATGGCTTGACTGACTTACTGAATGGCTTGACTGACTTACTGAATGGCTTGACTGACTTACTGAATGGCTTGACTGACTTACTGAATGGCTTGACTGACTGACTTACTGACTGACTTGACTGACTTAAAGTTAGACACTCAGTTCAACCATCGACTTCAGTTCAAGAACTTCTATCCACCTCAGCCCAGTAGGGCCCCAGCATAACTCTCCACTCTCTTCACAATCATCCACAAACACCAGCACCCACAATTTAAGGTAAATACTATTACAGTGGTACCCCGACTTACGATATTTTTTCATTCCAGAATGCTGTTCAAGTGCCATTACCAAACGAATTTATCTCCATAAGAAATGATGTAAAATAGACTAGTCCTTTTAGACCCCCAAAATTACACTTACAAAAGCATTTAAAAAAATCAACTTACATAAAAGGGTGAGTTTGGGGACCATCGTAAGTCGGGGTACCACTGTATTTCTATTACATTTGTAGTCTTAAGCAGTAAAAACAACATAATACATCACGATAATGAACTACAATTACATATTCACTTTTATTTTTGTAAGATCTGTTGGTCTAAAAAAAACTTGTTTGGCTTTTTGGGGACTCTTAGGAACGTAACCCTATTTTTCCCATTAGTTCTTTAAATTATTTAACACAAAATTATCTAACACGACTTTTTCAGGAACGTAACTATCGTGCTAAATGACGTTCTACTGTATATATGTTGTGCTGTGTTATTTCCTATATCTGAAGTAAGTACTATTTTCTCTGCATTGTGTGCAGTAATGTGCTCAATTTTTTTCAGTCATTTACTTCTTGTGAACTTATTAATTATTTTTTTTACCTGTGTTCTTAAGTGTTGTGCTATCTACCTTAATTTCATTATTTTGTATTATTTTTCGTATTTTATTTTCTCGTGTCTTACTTTATTTCCATTGCATTTTCCCTGTGTTTTCCTGCTATTATTTTTGTGTTGATTCAGTCACTACACTTTTCCCCAGTGTACTAAATTACCATTTTATTTCTGTGTTTACCATTCTTCTATGCCAAGCAGTGCTTTATTTCCTTTTGAATTTTCACAGACAGTGCCATATCTTCTGTGTCAAGACAAATATGCATTTTATTTTGCCACATCGTCTAGTGCAAGAATATTTATATTACCCATTGAAATTACCTACGAGTGATGTTTTATCTGTGTCTCCTGCAATTCTGTAAGTGTTGAAATTCCAGTTCTGTATCTTGCCTTATTTTTATTCATGTTGTTTTGTTTGAGCAAATTCACTCTTAGTGTGATTAATTAACCCTTTGACTGTTTCGGTCGTATATATACATCTTATGAGCCACTGTTTCGGACCTATTTATACGCCTAAATTCTAGCGGCCTCAAATTAAGTGGGAGAAAGCTGATAGGTCCACATGTGAGAGAATGGGTCTGTGTGGTCAGTGTGCGCAGTATAAAAAAAATCGGGCAGCCAGTGGTGCATTGTGGGAAAGCCATTTCAGTAGTCCATGTTCAGCATCCCTAGCGGTAAGAAATATCTGACTCCCCAGCGAATCTGGGACTCTTCTCTTCCTCAGTGATAGCTCTAACACAGATGGAAGTGCCTCTGAAGATGAATTTCATGGTTTTGAGGAGTTTGTGACCGAAAGCAATACCCAGGATACCAGAATGAAAGAAGGAAGAAAGAAAGAAAGTAAGGAAGGAAGAGATGAGAGGAAGGAAGGAAAGAAGAGATGAAAGGAAGGAAGGAAAGAAGAGATGAAAGGAAGAAAGGAAAGAAGAGATGAGAGGAAGGAAGGAAAGAAGAGATGAGAGGAAGGAAGGAAAGAAGAGATGAGAGGAAGGAAGGAAAGAAGAGATGAGAGGAAGGAAGGAAAGAAGAGATGAGAGGAAGGAAGGAAAGAAGAGATGAGAGGAAGGAAGGAAAGAAGAGATGAGAGGAAGGAAGGAAAGAAGAGATGAGAGGAAGGAAGGAAAGAAGAGATGAGAGGAAGGAAGGAAAGAAGAGATGAGAGGAAGGAAGGAAAGAAGAGATGAGAGGAAGGAAGGAAAGAAGAGATGAGAGGAAGGAAGGAAAGAAGAGATGAGAGGAAGGAAGGAAAGAAGAGATGAGAGGAAGGAAGGAAAGAAGAGATGAGAGGAAGGAAGGAAAGAAGAGATGAGAGGAAGGAAGGAAAGAAGAGATGAGAGGAAGGAAGGAAAGAAGAGATGAGAGGAAGGAAGGAAAGAAGAGATGAAAGGAAGGAAGGAAAGAAGAGATGAAAGGAAGGAAGGAAAGAAGAGATGAAAGGAAGGAAGGAAAGAAGAGATGAGAGGAAGGAAGGAAAGAAGAGATGAAAGGAAGGAAGGAAAGAAGAGATGAAAGGAAGGAAGGAAAGAAGAGATGAAAGGAAGGAAGGAAAGAAGAGATGAAAGGAAGGAAGGAAAGAAGAGATGAGAGGAAGGAAGGAAAGAAGAGATGAGAGGAAGGAAGGAAAGAAGAAGAAAGGAGGAAAGGAAGGAAAGAAGAAAGAAGGAGGAAAGAAGAAAGAAAGGAAGGAGAGATGAGAGGAAGGAAGGTACAAAAGAAGTAAGAAAGAAAGGAAGGAGAGATGAGAGGAAGGACAGAACAAAAGAAGTAAGAAAGAAAGGAAGGAGAGATGAGAGGAAGGAAGGAACAAAAGAAGTAAGAAAGAAAGGAAGGAGAGATGAGAGGAAGGAAGGAACAAAAGAAGTAAGAAAGGAAGGAAGAAAAATAGGAAGAATGAAGGAAGAAAGGAAGGCAGGAAGGAA
>WNWK01043567.1:0-15444 GCA_009830355.1 Cherax destructor
ATGTGACATTCAGCAGGCATGCCCCGATTTTTCATATTAAACCACTTTAGTTGGGGAAAAACATCAATATTACCCCCCCTTTGCAACTAATCTCAATCGTCCATCTTATTTTTTGACTACACTATTATTTAATATACATAAAGACCCCTTTTCCTTCCCCCCCTCTTTTTCTTTTTTTCCACTATATTTAATTAAGCCCTTTGTCTTTTAGTGCCAATGCCCCAATACCCAAATTTATTCTGCCATTACTAAAATTCCTAGAATTCATAATATTACCCCTGGTACTTCACTGTTTTTCCCCCATAACCTTACTCTTAACCAGTTTAAACCCTAACAGCCCCCTCCACTGCGGGCCATCCCCCCCCAGACCTAGATATGAACCCCACCCTGGAAACATGTCATTTCTGCCATGAAGGGGTCCCAGTTGTCAATGAATTTTCCTTTTTTCCCTTACAGTATTTGCCCAAGGCAAACACCATGCCCAAAAAACCTTCATTTCCCAACTCCTCTCCCTTGGGAAAATACCACATAGACGGGGTTCCCCCCCTTTCCTAATTATGTTATTTTTGCCCAAAACCCCCTCCCAGTCAGGTCCTCACCCCCGCTCCAAAAATGTTCCCCAAATTTTTGGCCAGAAAATAGGATTCCCTTCCCCATGATGTCGTCCGGGACGGCTAAAAACCCATTCCAGCCCCAGGAAAGAAAACCCCTCTGTCCCCCTATTCTTTCCAGAAGGCTCATCCATGTCCCTAATCTGACTATCCAAAACAAGAACAATGTTTTTTACCTTCCTTGGTGTTGTTCGTGGGATGCCCATTTCGACTACATGCATTGGGTAACAGGGAAAAATTTCTTAAATGTTTCCACAACAGTTTCCTGGATCTTCGTTGATTCTACCTCTCCATCCGTCCTCTTGAATTTTGTCCCATGCGTTTCAGCCACTGTCCCGGTTCCTTTCGGGAAGGATTTTTTTAAAGGGGGATTATTTGAATCCTCTTGTTTTCCCAGTCAGTCGCTTTTTGTTTTGCTACCCTCCCGTTTTTTTCCCCGGCCCGCTGGTGATAGCTCAAAAAGGGGCATCTTGTTCAGGGTTACAGAGGCACACAAGAAAGCCTTTTGATACCTCACTGGCACCACAAAAACCCCAAACCCCCTGACACCTCTCTGACACCTCTCTGACACCTCACTAACACCTCACAAACACCTCCACTAACACCTCACCGGGCATCCCCACTAACACCCACAAACACCTCATTAAAAACCCACTCTGACACCCCCCTAAAAACCCTCACCCCAATACCCCCACAAACACCTCATGACACCTCACTAACACATCCCCCCTCTCTGACACCTCACAAACACCCCACTAACACCCCCCACCTCACTAACACCTCACTGACACCTACTAACACCTCACTGACACCTCACTGACACCTCACAAACACCTCACTGACACCTCTCTGACACATCACTAACACCTCACAAACACCCCCACTAACACCTCACTGACATCCCACTAACACCTCACTGACATTTACTAACACCCCCACTGGGCATCTTATAAACCTCACTGACACCTCACTAACACCTCACTGGTTTAAAACCCCACAAAACCTCACTAACACCTCACTGACATCTCACAAACACCTAATACATCTCACTCACCCCGGGCACCTCACTGACACCTCAAAACACCTCACTGACACCTCTCTTTACACCTCACTAACACCTCATAACATTTTCACATTCCAAAACCCCTTCACACCCAAATTAACCCTCTTTTAACACCTCACCCAACATCTCACTAAACCTCAATTTAAAATTACTAACTCCTCACTGACATATCACTAACACCACTGACATCTCGCTAACACCTCACTGACATCTCCCCTAACACCTCACTGACATCTCACTAACACCCACTAACACCTCACAGACACCCACCAACACCTCACAAACACCTCACAAACGCCTCGAAAACCCCTCACTAAAATCATGACATCTAAAAAACCTAACTGACATCTCACAAAACCCCCACTGACACCTCACCGGCACCTCACTGACACCTCGGGGGCCCCCCCACTGACACCTCACTGACACCTCACTAACACCTCCCCTAACATCTCACTGACACCTCACTAACACCTCACAAACACATCACAAACACCTCATTGACATCTCACCCAACACCTCACTAACATCTCACTAACACCTCAAATAACATCTCACTAACTCCCCACTGACCTATCCTAACACCTCACTGACATCCCTTCCCCCTACTGACATCCTTTACTAACACCTCACTGACATTCACTAACACCTCACAAACACCCACCAACACCTCACAGACACCTCACTAACACCCCAAAAACCCACCCCCACTGACATCTCACTAAATCCCCTCTCACTAACACCCACTGACATCTTAAAACCCACTGACATCTTATCACACCTCACTAAACCCACTGGGCATCTCACTAAACCCCCAAAAACATCTCACTAACACCCCACAAACATCTCACTTTAAAACCTTTACCCAAAAACCCAATGAGAACCCAAGTTTTATATTAGCAAAATGCCCAAAATTTGGGGATCTTTATTGAGAAAGTTTCGCCACACAGTGGCTTCATCATCCAAAAACAAAAGGGGAAAGGGAGGAGGGTTTGAGGTAATCAGTTTGGGGCCCGGAGTCGTGTGTTCAGTCCATCAATCTTTAAAAAAGTATGTCCGTAGGGTGGATATACCGTTAAAAAGGGTTACCTCAAAACTCCTACCTCCTTAAACCCTTTTTCCCTTTTTTTGGATTTTATGAAAACTGTGTGGCAAAAAGTTTTCAAAAAGATAACCCCTGTTTATATGTGTTTTAATTTATAATACCGCCATTTATGTATACTCATACATAAAGGGAATGTATGTCTTTCAACTGGGGGAAAACTGGGGAAAAAATTTTTTAATTTAAAACCCCTTTTTTAGTAAAAGAGCTTTCAAAAAAATAAGGGGCCCTAAAAAAATTAAATAAAAAAAGTTCGTAGTGGTGAAAGGGTTGGGGGCCCCGGATTTTTGGGGGGAAAATTTTTTCAGAAACCAATTTTATTTATAAAAATTGGAAATTTAAACCACAACCCAACATCAAGTGCCAATGAGGGGATTCCCCCGTTTTTATATAATACAGCCTGCAGTCTTCCTTTCGTCCTTGTATTAATAAAGCCACTGGATTGTGGGGGCACAAAAAGATACCCAGATGTGGGACATGTATTTATTCCCTTTCCCAAAAGATTTAGGTTTAAATTTTTTCCATAATATGTAAAGGAAAAGGAAATAACCCCTCAAAAAAAGTCAGATGAAATGACCTATTTCCATTGTTTTTTTTCTCAAAAAAATCCCAAATAAAGGGTGAGGGCAAATAATCCGGAATTTTTCCCCAAAGATACATCTCACCAACGTTGAAAGTTTAAAGCCGATTGAAAAAGGGGTTCTAGAAAAAAAATTTTTTTTCCCGGAAAAGTTATCTCAAATTTTTGTTGAAAATTTTTACAAAAAAGGGAAAAAGCCCCGCTCTTTTCACTTAAAACGCGATTTTTTTTCCCCAATATTTATATTCTGTTTCAAATTGAAATATCATGGGGGAAAGGTAAAAAAAGGTTGAAAACCGAAGTTAGTTTGTTTTAAAATCTTTATTATACCTCAGACCCATCCTGTGGGTGGTAGTCAAAGATTACAGAGGTACAAAAGGGTTCCCGAACTGTACTTTTAACATTAAGAGGTACATAATGGGTCCAGGGGCTGTATTTAACATTACAGAGGTACATAATGGGTCCCGGGTTTTACCAACATTACAAAGGGACCCTAATGGGTCCCGGGACTGTACCCACATTACAGAGTTACATAATGGGTCCCGGGGTGGGCTTCCCTTACAGAGGGTACATAATAGGGCCAGGGACTGTACTTCAACATTACAAAGGGACATAATGGGTCCCGGGACTGTACATCAATTTTTTAAGGGACATAATGGGTTTGGGGCTTTACCTCAAACCGAGGTAATTTGGGGCCAGGGGCTGGACTTCAACATTACAGAGGTACATAAAAGGTCCAGGGGCGATTTAAACAAGAGGTACATAATGGGTCCCGGGACTGGGACATCAACATTACAAGGGACATAATGGGTCCCGGGGCTGTACACCCTCATTACAGAGGACAAAAGGGTCCAGGGGCTGTACCCAGCATTACAGAGGTACATAATGGGTTCCCGGACTGTACCCCCAGCATTACAAAGGGAATAATGGGTCCAGGGACTGTACCCCAGCATTACAAAAGGTACATAATGGGTCCAGGGACTGGACTTCAAAATTACAAAGGGAAAATAATGGGTCCAGGGACTGTACTTCAACATTACAGAGGTTAACCAGGGACTGTCTTCAACATTACCCGAGGGACATATTGGGTCCCGGGGCTGATTAACATTACAGAGGACATAATGGGTCCCTGTACTTCAAACATTACAGAGGTACATAAAAGGATCCAGGGACTGTACTTAACAAAAGAGGTAAAAATGGGGCCAGGGACAACCCCAAAATTACAGAGGTACATAATGGGTCCAGGGACTGTACTTCAACATTACAGAGGCCTAATGGGTCCAGGGGCTGTACTTCAACAAAAAAGGTACATAATGGGTCCCGGGACCAACATTACAAAAGGGACATAATGGGTCCAGGGACTGTACTTCAACATTACAGAGGTAAAAATGGGTCCAAAGGGGCTGTACTTCCCAAAATTACAGAGGTACATAATGGGTCCAGGGACTGTACATCAACATTACAGAGGTACATAATGGGTCCCGGGGGTGTACTTCAACATTACAGAGGTACATATTGGGTCAAGGGACTGTACTTCCCAAAATTACAAAGGGACATAAGGGGCCCGAGACTGCTTCAACTTTCAGAGGTACATAATGGGGCCAGGGGCTGTATTTAACATTCAGAGGTACATAATGGGTCCCGGGACTGTACTTCAACATTACAGAACAAAATTTGGGCCCGGGGCTGTCTTAACATTACAGAGGTACATAAAGGTTTCCCGGGGCGCTCCCCAAAATTTCAGAGGTACATAATGGGGCCCGGGGCTGTACCTCAGCATTACAAAAGGTACATAATGGGTCCAGGGACTGGGCTTCAACATTAAAAGACACATAATAGGGACTGTCTTTAACATTACAGAAGGGACATAATGGGTCCCGGGGCTGTACATCAACATTTCAGGGGGTACATAAGGGCCAGGGAAAATTTAACATTACAGAGGTACATAATGGGTCCAGGGACACATCAGCATTACAGAGGTACATAATGGGTCCAGGGACTGTACATCATCATTACAGAGGTTTTTTAATGGGTTAGGACACCAGCATTACAAAGGAAAATAATGGGTCAGGGGCTGTACCCAACATTACAGAGGTACATAATGGGTTTCCCGGGACTGTAAATTTTAGCTTTCAGAGGTACATAATGGGGCCAGGACGTACCTCAGCATTACAGAATTCATAATGGGTTCCCGGGGCTGTACCCCGGGATTACAGAGGTACATAATGGGTCCAGGGAAAAATTTCCCCAGCATTACAGAGGCCAAAAGGGTTCCCGGACTGACCCCAGGGATTACAGAGGTACATTGGGGCCGGGGACCCAGCATTCGAGGTACATAATGGGGCCAAGGGGCTTTTACCTCAGCATTACAGAGGTACAAATGGGTCCCCGGGACTGTACCTCCCCTTTCAGAGGTATAATGGGTCCAGGGACTGTACCTCAGCATTACAGAGGTACATAATGGGGTTAGGGGCTGTACCCTCAGCATTACAGAGGTACATAATGGGTCCAGGGACTGTACCTCAGCATTACAAGGAAGGTAATGGGGCCCGGGGCTATACTTCAGCATTACAGAGGTAAAAATGGGTCCCGGGACTTACCTCAGCATTCGAGGGACATAATGGGTCCAGGGACCCGTCTTCAACATTACAGAGGTACATAATGGGTCCAGGGGCCGAACCCAAAATTTCAGAGGTACATAATGGGTTTAGGGGCTGTACCTCAGCATTACAAAAGGAATTGGGTCCAGGGGCTGTACTTCAACATTACAGAGGTAAAAATGGGTCCCGGGACTGTACTTCAACATTAAAGGTACATAATGGGTCCACGGACTGTATTTAAAATTTCAGAGGTACATAATGGGTCCAGGGACTGGGACCCAAAAATTTTGATAGCTGAACAAGGTTAAAAAATTAAAAAAAAAAAAAAAAAAAAAACTTTATTTCTTTAATGTTACAATGTGGGGTTTCTATTTTATGGTATTATTACATATTATAAATACTTTTACAAGAAGGAATTTTAATGAACTCAAAAAAAGCCAAAAGGGAAAGAATCATTGTAAATTTTTTACGTTTATACATGGTTACCCATGAACAAATTACTTTTAAGAAGCCGGGAAATGTCATCCTCCAGTAATTGATCTTATTCCAGTTTTTTTTTTTTTTTTAAATTTCAGAGAAAAATCAAATTTGCAGCTGCCCCATACTAAAGTCGGGGCATCCATGTTGGGGGTCCTCATTAATATTGTGAGCTCGGTCACAGGAGTTCTTTACTGGTCAAAACAAATTAATTTCATTTAAAATCAAACAAAAATTGGTTTAGAAAAAGGGAGCCAATAAGAGCACAAACAGTTCAGGAAACCACCCAGGGTGAAAATTTGAAACCAATCAAAAAAGGGGATTTCTAGTTACGTCACAGACTCCCAAATATTAATTTTTTTTAATATTTTACTACCTGACAAATTTGCCCACACACAAACAAAAATTTATCATTATCCTGGCCGTAAGATGCATCAGCCTTTCATATAGAAAACCATTCAGAATATAAATTTGAGACTGTGTTACAAGAGGTCAAGTCTGCAGGGAAAACTGTCCTCCCCATCTTGGGGGTCATCAGTCACCTCTTGTAAACATTTACAAGTGTGCCGCTAAAGGGGTTTCAAGGTACTCCCGTCATTCCAGCATTCAAATTTAAATTTTCCTTTTTATAATTTTTTATACAGAAATGGATGACACTTGATAAATGCAGAAACCCATGGTTATGCAGAACATTTCCCGGGGTGAATAAACATTACACATGTGTATTTAAACATGAATTTTACAAATAAAATTGAATCAATGAGTTCAGCAGGTTTGGCCCCGGAAACCCGCACATCCCAGTTGTTCCCAAAATCTAGTTCCAGTCCCGCACTGAAAATTTGAAGCCGATCGGTTGAAAAATTATCGAGTTATGGTGGGAAAAAAAAAAACGAAAAAAAAACAAAAAATCAAAACAAAAACCCCCCAAAATCATCCTTCCAGGAATGTTCCCGTAATAAACATCATCCTTCCGGGAAAACATCAAAAGTTCCCGTAATAAACATCATCCTTCCAGGATACATCAAAAATTCCAGTAATAAACATCATCCTTCCAGGATACATCAAAAGTTCCAAATAATAAACATCATCCTACCGGATACATCAAAAGTTCCAGTAATAAACATCATCCTTCCCGGATAAAATCAAAAATTCCAGTAATAAACATCATCCTTTCCCGGATACATCAAAAAATTCCAGTAATAAAAATCATCCTTCCCGGATACATCAAAAAATTCCAGTAATAAACATCATCCTTCCGGGGTACATCAAAAGTTCCAGTAATAAACATCACCTTCCAGGATAACATCAAAAGTTCCCGAAAAACATCAAACCTTCCAGGATACATCAAAAGTTCCCGTAATAAACATCATCCTTGGATAAACAAAAATTCCAGTAAAAATCATCCTTCCAGGATACATCAAAAGTTCCCGTAATTAACATCATCCTTCCAGGATCATCAAAAGTTCCAAAAAAAACATCATCCTTCCGGGGTACATCAAAAGTTCCCGTAATAAGCTTGATTAGGGTTTTTCCCGGTATATTTTTAAGTCCATAACATCTGTGTGCTTTACACTCTTGAATAATATAAATTTTTCTTCCCCGAAGCCATAAATACAACTGCAACAAAAATTTTAAAAAAAATACCAAACTTTATATTCATGAGTGACATTATTATCATTAGGATCATAAGCTCTAAAAAAGAGATGTGCTCTAAACTAAGGTTTAAAAAACATGGAAAATTTCCCGGGATTTTTGAGTGGTTTGCGGGGTTTAAATTAAATTTTTATATATTATATATGTGAGCCCATAACACTTGTGTGCCCTCAAAAACCTTTTCGTGAAGCCTGTACTATGTCATGTATGGAATCCCCGCAATGCCGAATTTTTTGGCATGTACATCTCTTTTATACCTATGTATCAAAACCCAAAAATTTTTTGTACCCCCCCAAATAAAGTATTATTATTATTATTATTACCTAAGTTTCTTAACTTCCTTAACAAATCTAGGGGTTACCCCCGAAACTAACAAATCTTTTTATTTTTTCTTTAACGATTTGGAATGCATGCTGCCTCGTTCCCTTTTTTTTTAAAAAAAACCTAGGTATAGTTTTAAAAATATATCTTTATTTTCCACAAATGTACAAAAATACAGGCCTAGCTGACATCAATGACATACTACTATATGAAAGCCGTTTTTTATGCTGAGCATTTGGGGGAAAAAACCTGGGTATACCTGGGGAGGGGTTTTGGGGGCAATCCGCGGGCCCGGTTTTTGACCAGGCCTCATGGTGGGTCAGGGCCCCGATCAACCCAGGCTGTTACTGTTGACCCACGCAACCCGGCGAGAACCACAACCTGGCTGGTCAGGTACTGACTGTAGGGGCCTGTCCCAAAGCCTGCTTAAAGACAGCCAGGGGTCTAAATCCCCCCTTTTGTTTCTGGGAGGCAGTTAACAGTCTTGGGCCCCCGACACTTTTGTGTTGTCTTGTCTGGGGGCACCCCCGCTTTTCGAGGGATGTTTCATCGCCTGCCGAGTCTTTGCTTTTGGGGGGATTTTCGTGTGCAAGTTTGGTACTAATCCCTCTAGGATTTTCCAGGTGTATATAATCATGATTCTCTCCCCTCTTAAAAAGGAACTTTCCCTTTCCCCAGTAATTGAGGTGGTTTATCGCAGTTATGTGTCCCGTGAAGGTTCTCTGTACATTTTCTAGGTCCCCAAATTTCCCCTTTGCCTTAAAAAGGTGCCTTAAAGGGGGCCTTAAAAAGGCCCTTTAAAAGGGGGGGTTTTGAAAGGTAGGAAACAAGGAGGGGGAAGAAAAGGGGCAGTGAATAAAGGGTTAAAAAAGGGGAGCAAAATGGGGTGGGGCCAAACTAGAAAAAAAAAAGGGACAAAAAAAAGGGTAAAAAGGATGCTAAAAATATAAAGAAGGAAATAAAGGAAAAGCAAAACAAGAAATGGAAAAACCCTTTAAACAACATTAACCCGAAACATAGCCTAGAAAGTAGCTTTTTGGCCTTGGGGGTCTGCTAAAAGGGACACCCCAAAAAAAAGAAAGGGGAAAATTTAAACTAAAAAAAGATGCTCCCCATAAGGGGCGAAGAATCAAGAGCTCAGGGCCCGATATCTAAAAAACGAAGGGCCCGGGGCAAGGGAAAAAAGCAAATAATGAAATTTTAAAATTTCCCTAAAATTCGAAAAAAAAACTTGAAAACATTCCAGCTAACTCAGCAATGGGGCCAGATTCATGAAATTTCTAGGCCAAAATCCCGATCTAGATCCAAATCTAGATCTAGAAGAAATACCAGAGACCTTAAAAAGTACAAAACCCCGTCATGACTTACTAAATCGTAATAACACGTTTGAAAACAAAAACCCGGGGACGGGTGGGGTTTGAATCTAAGGCGAGTGGTGGTAAAAATCTAGGGGTGCGTAAGCCACTGGGTAAATTTTATTGCAGCCAGCTGGCCCGGGGGCTTATTTTTACCCGCTGGGGCCCAGTGGCGTAAGGGACCGGCCTGGTTTCCCCCACTTTCCCAGTTCCCAACCCCACCAGTACCCTGGGTTTATTTTAATTCCCTTTATAAGGGGAAATAGAGAGCCAAACTAAAAAACACAGACCAATAGCCATAATTTCCCACATCATAAAAATCTTTGAATGAGCGACAGATGTCAGATTACAAGCTTCATGGACCAGCACAATCGGGAAAAAACCCCAACCAGCATGGGTTTAGAAAAGGGAAAAATGCCTGTCACAGGGTGTTCCATTAGAACGGGGTATTCAAAATTTTGATGGGTGATTGAACACAAAATAAAAGGGGATAGGCATTTAAATTGGAAGGTAGGCAGATGGATTTTTAAGTTTCTAACACAAGACCACAAAGAAAAATAAAAACAAATTCCACCATCTCAAAGGGGATAAAAGTTCATTTCCTTTAAAGGGACTTTCCTGGCCCTCTTTTTCATCCTCATAACAGACATAGATGAAAACATCCGGGGACGGTTTTGTATCATCTTTTCAGACGAACCAAAATAAGCATGAAAAGTCACTACGGTTGAAGACACTGGAAAATGCGGGGAAAATATAAGCAGTGTTTTCCGGGGTGGGGAACAACATGACGTTCAGTGGGATAAAATTTCAAAGCTTAGGTTGGAAAAAAAGAAGAACTGAAAAAAATGGTTTTATACAAAACTCAAGAGAACCATCAAATAGAACAAAAATTTTCACGTGAAAGACATATAAGTAATTATGACCTTTCAAAAAGTCACGACAGCCAGGAAGATGACCCCGGTGGTTAATGAGAACTTCAAAATCGCTTGTCCTCTTTTCACTTGGAATATTGCCCCAATTTTGGGAAATATCAGAGTTGGAACAGAAACAGGATCATAGAGCCAATAAAGCATTTAAATTACTGGGAACCCCTTCAAGTCCAAAATTTGTATTTAAATAGAGCACAGGAAAAGGCAGATACATGAATATATACCTAAAAAGTCACCTGTCTGACTTTTGGGTTTTCCGGAGGTTACCCGGGAGGTTATCCGAGGTTATCCGGGAGGTTATCCGGGAGGTTATCCTAGGCTTCACATATGCTGCTATGTATGATAATCTATGTAACTGTTTTTTTGGTATACCTGAATAAACTTATTGGGGGGCCTTGTCAAGAATACTGATACCAGAGGTCAAGAATACTGTATACCAGAGGTAAAGAATACTGTATACCAGAGGTCAAGAATACTGTAAAAAACGGGGACCTGATACCCCTAAAAACAGGGACTCTGATCCCCCAGCAAAACCCTGACCTTGTCCCCCAAGACACTCAGTGCATCTTTAAAAAACCCGCTGCTGTGGAGAAGACAACCGGTTACATGATAAACCCGTTATCCCCCAAAAAAAAGACCCCGGATCAATAGGTGGGGGGGCCCACCGAAATGAAGCAGAAGGGTTTTATTTGTCATTTCATGCCCTTAGAACACCGACCTGTGTAGATGAGTCGTTCAAATATGTCTCGTAAGTAAGCACATAGGCATCAGTTAGGGATCTTTTTTCCGAAACGTTTCTCCATAAGTAGGCTTCTTCTCGAATACAGAAAGTAGGCAGGAGTAGTAGAGATGTGAAGACGATGTAATCATCCATCACCCTTTGAAGACGTAGATTTGAGGGGGTAGTCCCCAACCTGGAAAGTTCTGTCCCATAGTCTGCAATTTTTTTCGGTTAAAGTTGCCTAACTTTTGCCTATGTTTTTACTTACCAACTTTCTTTGTATCCATTTTGATATTCAATAGTCTGGTCCCTCTCCCGTCACACTCCACTCAAAAGGGACCCATGAGGGCCAGTCACCTCCACTCAAAAGTGATGCTCCATGATGGCCAGTCACCTCCACTCATAAGTGATGCTCCATGAGGGCCCAGTCACACTCCACTCATAAGTGATGCTCCATGAGGGCCCTCCCCTCCACTCATAAGTGATGCTCCAAGGGAACCCCCCCTAAAATGTTTCCCCATGATGCCAAAGGGTTAGGGGGGAAATTTGACGGTAACGATTTACCCCTTGCTTTAAAAATAAGAATTACATTAAGAACAATACACAAAAAACCCCCAAGGAGGAGGGTTTACGACGACGTTTCGGTGATTTGGGTCCATTTAAAAGGGTGACTTTATGATTTGTGTAGAATTACATTATCCGTCATCCACATATCAGACACTACCCCTGTTTGAAGAGATATTTAAAAATTTAGTTAATGGGTTTACAAAGTTTAATTTTGCACTCCTTTTAAAAAAGGGGGAAATTGATCCAAAAAATTGGGGTTAACCTCCCATTTCTTGGGAAAGGGGTCAGATGCTTTCCCCGTGATCAAGGTAGGTGTGTCAATGGGTGTCGGCTGCGTCATCCTCGAAGGTACCTACCTAAGTAACACCTACCTACCTACCAAACTACCTACCTTGTACTCACCTGAACAAACCTTTTACAACATTGAACACCTTGTACACACCTTGTACACCATGTACACACCTTGCAAACCTTTCACACCTTGTACACACCTTTTTACCACCATTTTACACATCTTTTCACACCTTGCACACCCTTCTACTCACCATGACACATCTTGACACACCTTATACACACCTTGTACACACCTTTTACTCACCATGTACACATCTTGTACACACCTTGCCCCCCTTGCAAACCTTTTACACACCTTCTACTCACCTGACACACCTTGTACACACCTTGTACCACACCTTTTACTTACCATATAAAATCTTGTTCACACCTTTTAAAACCTTTACACACCTTCACCCCATGTACACATCTAGGAAATTTTTGGGAATTAATTGGGAGGTGGGTTTTTTGCAGTCCGGCAGAAAAAGCGATAAACCACCTCAATACTGGGCGTTAATTCCTAAAACCCGTACTTCTAAACCAGACGGAGAAAACATTATTATATACAGGAAAATTTTCGAGGATTAGCCAAACTTGCCCGGGAAACATCCCCACAAACAAAGACTCGGCGCGGAAAATCCTCCCAATGAAGAGCAGGGGGGCCACTAGCATGTTGAAGGACAACCCTAAGGCAGGGGCCCAAAATTGTTCAACTGCCTTCCAGCATACATCAGGGGATTACCAAAAACCCTGGCTGTCTTACGGCACGGGCAGGCATAAAGTCGGTACCGACCAGCCAGGCTGTGGTTCCGTTTGGGCTGCGTGCGGCCGGCAGTAAAAACCTGGTTGTCAGACTCTGGGCCAACATGAGGCCTGGTCACAGACCGGGGCCCAGGGCGTTGACCCCGGAATTCTCTCCAGGTAAACTCCAGGTAAACACCTTGTACACACCTTCTACCACCATGTCACATTTTACACACCTTGTACACACCTTGTAAAAACCCCATGTACACCCCTTTGGGTACACACCATGTACACACCATGTACACCCCTTTGGGGAAACACAGGGTTCTTCTGTTTTTTCCCTATTACAACCTCAGGTTCTCAAGGCCTGTTATCCGAGTGTAAAAGGGGTTTGGGAGAAAGAAACACAGTAAAAAAATGCTTTGAATTGTATTTCCCCCCAAGCAATTATGATTATATGATTTTTGTATTTTCCTTCCCAAGTATATTATAAGGTTTTTGTACAAGTTTTACCATAAAGGGGGAATTAGTTTTAGTGCACGCCACGGGTCAAGGCAAAACAGCACCCAATAGACAAAAACCGTACAAAACCCACCCAAATGGGGAAAATGACAATGACAAATTTGTAGTGGAACCCAAATTTTGCCATTGTAAATCCGCATTATCATTCTAAACCGAGTCGTTGATTTGGTGAGGGGGCCCCTTGATCATAAAACCCCTTTAACGATGGTTCGCTTTTTGGAGGGGGTATGGGGTTGTGTTTAACATGCCCCAAAAAGGTTCGTACTCTTTCGCAAATTTTATCCCTTTAACATGTTTACTCTAATATTTTTCTTTTTATGTATTGATTTGTTATACAGTTTATCTTTCCCCGTTTTTTGGTTTTTTACCAGGTTTTATTTACTGTGTTGTGGTTTGTTATTGATAGGGCGAGTCATGTTTAACATTAACCTCTGGGTTAAGATTGTTATTGATAGAGCGAGTCATATTTAAATTAACCCCCCGGGGTTAAATTTGTTTTTGGGATAGAGCGAGTAATGTTTAACATTAACCTCTGGGTTAAGTTTGTTATTGATAGAGCGAGTCATTTTTAAAATTAACCCCCTTTTGAGGTTAAGTTTGTTATTGATAGAGCGAGCCATTTTAACATTAACCTCTGGGGGTTAAATTTGTTATTGATAACGAGTAATGTTTCCCCCAAACCCTGAGGTTAAGTTTGGTTATTGAAAAGATTTGAGTCATGTTTAACTTTAAAACCTCTGGGGTTAAGTTTGTTATTGATAGAGTGAGTCATGTTTAACATTAACGTCGGGTTTAAATTTTTAAACACTGTTCTTCTTAACAGTTTTATTAATATTATTCTTAATTTATAGGGTTTAAATTATGTATTTTTTTTGTTCTTTTTTTGTTTTTCTGTGATGTTGTGTAGCAGTGCTTCAGTAAGTTCTTTATATCCGTGATGTAGTGTACCAGTGCTTCAGTAAGTTCTTTAAAATTCCGTGATGTAGTGTACCAGTGCTTCAGTAAGTTCTTTATATCCGTGATGTAGTGTCCCAGTCTTCAAAAAAACATACCCGGGTTTTATGTCCCCAAGTGCTTCAGAAAGTTCTTTAAAAAAGTGATGTAGTGTACCAGTGCTTTAGTAAGTTCTTTATACCCTTTGATGGTTTAACATGCTTCGTAAGTTCTTTATACGGAAAAAATTAAATGCTTCAGTGTTTTTTAAATCCGTGATGTAGTGTACCAGTTTTCAGAAATTTTTATATAAAGACCCCGACCAACAACAACTATCTGACTCGGGTTGTAGTGAATAGCAAACATCTTCCAGAAACCCATAATCGGGAAACTTTAAACAAACCACCTTACAACTCACCCAAACCATCTTCTTTCCAAATACCAAGTGATGACATAAAAGTGTAAAGTGATAGGATACCAACCCAAAAAAAATCAGTCATACAAAAATTCAACTGTGCTATTATTATTAAATCCCGGGGCCAAACCACAGGGTTTAATGCAGGTTTTGTAGGATGCAGGGAGAGTGAGTTGTAAGAGGGGGATGGACATTGTAGGGATGGGGGATGACGGTGGGTAGTGCAGGGGTGGAGGGTAGCAAAGATCGAGGTAGAAGGGACTGGGGGGAGGTGCTAAAAGGTATAGTCTTCAAATTTGTATAAGTCAGTTTCTGTCAAAAAAATCAAAAGAAGGGGGATTAAAAGGGGGGTCCATCCAAAAGGGGAAAGGGGAAAAGGGGGCCCCAGAGCGGAACCTGGAACCTGACAAGCTCCGAGAGGGGGAGGGGGCCCTCCATGAGATACCCGTGAGTAAGACGAGGGGCTGATGAAGACGGGAAAGTAGTTCCCCCAAACCCCCATTGGTGACAAGAAGAAGGCC